>JAVHNF010067472.1:2517-12759 GCA_034783455.1 Micropsitta finschii | reverse complement strand
ATCTTTAATGATCTCTGAAAGTCATAATGGTCTGTCACTAATGCCCATTAATGATCTCTCTATACCGCGAGTATGGGCTTGATGTTTCTGGCCGGTACCTTAGAGAATACTTTAAATATGCCTTAAACTTTCTCTGATCTACTCCCTGTGTGTCTGCTCCAAATGTAGACTGTAATTGTCTGGGTAGGAGCAGCTTGTAAGGCAGCATGGCTTTGGGGTTAAGAAAGTCTTATTCAGGTAAGATGTATTTAAGCAATATTTTTACAATAAAAAATGATAAGGTGCTTGGCTACTAATAGATGCTTGACAGATGCTTGGCTACTAATCCTCTGCAGAGGTGATAAACTATATAAAGAAATTAAAGTTTAATATTTATTAATATTAAGAATATGATTGTTCTTTGACTTAGCGAATTTTCTTCTGTGACTCTAAAAAGACACTGTTTAAGAAAGAAAAGATAAGTGTTACTGTTAATTCCTGCTGATTGGAACTGTAAATATATTGAATGAGCTGCTACACTGGTAAATTTGTCCTGGTTTAATACATATTTCAAATGTTGCAGGGATTGAATTTATGGCCTTTTAAACATCCATGCCATGTATTTAGTGATTTTGTATTGAAGCTTTTTGTGAGGTATAAAGCTTGCTTTAAAATAAAACAAACAAAGATTCCAATTCTGTTGTAATTGCCTTTCACGATTGTACTGTGCCTAACGTTCACTGAGGACAATCTTGTTATCATGTTAATAACTCAAAACCATTTTTTAATACAAAACCATCAACAATTCTCTATTCTTTTGAAAATGTTTAGCTAAAGGCTTATGAGGATTAATTTGTTTTTCTTTAATAAGGAAAAAATGTGTTCTCTGCATTTGGTACATGAAATGATCAGATTACTGTAAGAACCAACGCCCTACGGCTGGGAGAGAAAAACAAATCCAAGGACTCTCGGAAAATGCCCCAATATCAAACAATAATCTGATAGGCAGTGTGTATAGGGAGTGAGATATTAACTGGGAGATATTGATTGTCTGGGTCATATATCATTCTTTATTAGAAATAAGTCATCTTGATTAGCAAACAACTTTTATGACTTTGCATGCAGCATCCATGTTTCTTTTTCTCTCTGAAGTTAGTATAGTAAATCTAAGGATATAAGGTGTACAATGTGAAGTAAGTCATCTGCAATGGGTTTTGGCATGTTAAAAATGTATTTACAAAATACAATCTCTTAATATGTAATCCAGATTATTATTGAGTAAATGCCTTGCTCTTTCACAAAAAGGTTAAGTTTTTATAGCCTGATAGTGGTAAGGATGATGTGGGTCTGAAACCACCAAAAGCCTTTGCTCTAGGTTAGCTTTTGGGGAGTATGTCACCTCGGCACAGTATACAATAGAAATGCTGGTGATTGGTTGTGGATCTTGACTGCAAACTTGGTGTGAAGGGCTGCGGACTCCTTCCACAGAGCTGGAAGGTATGTGGGGTGGTGGGGTGGGATGTGGGGCAGCAGTGCTGGGTTTAGCACTGCGGATCAGCAAGGGGGTTCGGAACCACGGGTTAGCGCAGGGGGTCAGCACCTCGGAAGGGTACCATGATTCAGCACCGCGGACAGCAGCAGTTCAGCGGTCCCCCCCTCCCCTCTCTGTTAATTCCATCCCGAACGTGTGGTGTAATTAAACATCCCCAGGGACCGAACCAGAGCTAAAGGAAGTG
Source organism: Micropsitta finschii (assembly GCA_034783455.1). Classification (NCBI taxonomy): domain Eukaryota; kingdom Metazoa; phylum Chordata; class Aves; order Psittaciformes; family Psittacidae; genus Micropsitta; species Micropsitta finschii. The sequence continues at coordinate 11,044 of JAVHNF010067472.1, read as the reverse complement.
AACGACCTTGGCGGGGCAGTTACAAGAACCATCTCTAGGTGTCTCTCTTGTTTCTGGTTTTAGCAGTAGTTCTATGCATTTGGGGTTTCGACTGAATGTCCTGAAAGCCTGTCCCATTTGTTTGGTCTGGGACTGTTTACAGATTAATGCTCTACAGCATGCTTCCTGTACAGGAAACTCAATGTTTTGCCAGAAGCCTCCTGAAAAGACTTTACGTCAGACCTTTCTAAGTAGGCTAATATTTATGGCAATAATGGTTTAAAAACCCTGTCACTAAGACATTTCTTATATTACAGGGCTGGGAAAAAAATCCATAAAGGGCTGAGGGAGGTGAAAGTTTCTCCCAGCATTAACACCTCTGCTGTGATCCCCTGGTGTTTGGGCATCTTGGGATTGCTGAAGCATCTTGGGTTTGCTCATTTGCAAGTCAGGAAGAAGAAAGGCAGGAAAAAAATGCCAGTATTATGAATATAGAACTCATATTTGAAGGGTTTGAGACATCCGATTCCAATTCCAGTCCAAAGGAGGTACAGGTACCAGCAACTTCTGGGAGCCACATTTCTTGCTCCAGTCGTATGAAGGGAACTTCTTGGGAATACCTACAGGCCTCACAGAGCACTGCAATGTTCCATGACTTCTGTGTGGCTACATGTTTTATCTGTGCAGCTGTACAGACATCTTTACAATTAGACTCTTTAACGTCTCATAACAGCCTCATATAGGAGACAAGAAAATGCAAGGAGGTCTTCCTTCATTGCAGTTACATGCAATGGGCTGAGTGGAATCGATTGATAACATTGAAAGATCAGCAGAGATATCTTCTTATAATGCAGCAGGTTTAGTTCTGTGCCTTAGAATCTAATTCTGCTCTTTGTTGTTTCTTCTCAAGAACAGCTCCCAGGCCTTGGAATGTTGTGTTGTAGACGAAGCTAAAGCAAGTTTGTTTGTAAACAAGATTAAGTTGACCTCAGCTAAAGGATAAGGAGATTGAGATACTGATGGGTTTTGAGGCTACTGCTCATTAGAAGCATGTTGTAATTTTTAATGAAACAAGGAATGAAGATCCTTGCAGGAAGAGGTTTAAAAATGAGAACGATGAACAAAGGGAAGAGGTTTGAAGGGAGGGGACAAAAATCCTGGTGCTATATCATCATCTGCTAAGTATGGTCTCTCAGATGTGAGTTTAGCTGAGCATGATTTAGCAGTGTGAGTGAGGAGTAGGGAAGGCCACACATATGGACTGGAAATTTAATTAAAATCATAGTATTATATCTGGTTTTACTTCTGCAGTTAATCTGAGTTTCATGGTGATTTTAGGTAGAAATTGAGCTATAAATTGCCATTATCTACTTGCTCTACTAACAAATGTGTCCCTATTGTAGTTCAGATGGACTTAAGTGAGGAGTAACAGTGCTCAGCTCAGGCAGCTTCTGCTCCTCTGCTTTCTGAGCATTGTTTCTCTGCATAGCAACAAAACCTCCCTGTGCTTTCTGGTGAGGGCTGAGTCCTCAGAACTGTTCCAGCCGCCTAATGAGAACGCTGGGAGCAGCAGCAGATGTTCTGCTATTAGCCTCCTTCTCTGAATTGACTTCTCTGAATTTCTTCTAATTTGCTTATGTCGAATTTGCATACACAATTTTTCTAGTCTCCAGACCTATTTAAACCCACTACAGCAAATGCTGGCTTGTGCTTCTCGTTCCCATTTCGCTGGCAGATGTTATCTGTGAGTGTTGTTTGCAGAAAGAGTGCTTCTAACTTATGATGATGAATTCCTTTCTGTTTACTTCACGTTGTATTTTTCACCTCAGACTCCCTGTGTGGTTTATAGATGTCACCTTTGCTCTGTTCTTGCCAGCAGCAGCTCCTGCTAGGCCTGGAGGTGTCACGAGGCCAATTGCTGGAAGGTATCTGCGTGTGGGAAGTGCAACTGTGTGACTGCTCGGGCTGGGTTTTATATTCACATGTGTTACTGAGCACTGCCAGAAGCAAGAGGCTGAGCTACATGGACCTTCACTAAGTGGTTGCTTAGGTTTGGTGGTGGTAAATACTATTTACTGTAAAGATGCATTAGGTAGATTACAGTATGAATCACCCTACAACAATAGTTCAGTGAGGCAGAGGTGGTGTGAAAATGCAGCTGTGAAAATAACAGTGCTTTTTTGGGGATGGGGATGAATTGCCATCTGGAAATGCCTTTCTCGCTTCCTTCTTGGTTGTACAGCCAGATATTTGCTCCAATGAGCTTTGATAAACCTAACTTGTGCATTACTGAACTTAGGGCAGGTATCTCTTGGTATGTTGCTATTGATACCATAATGATTACAAGGTGAACTGAGACAGAACACAGAAGTTCAGACTCATGGCCCTTTTCCTGATTCTCAAGGATGCCTTCCTTCTGGTTACCAAAATAGAGACAAGCATTTTTACTGGTGTAAACTGGTTCCAGTTCCTTGACAGCACAATGCCCACTAGCACATTTGCAGAAGCACCAGCCCAGTACAGGGTCTAGCTCCAAGAGACCCATGCCTCCAGCCAGGATGTGGCACTTCTTCCTCAACATCCCTTTCACTGGGGACCAGCTCTGTTCACATTTTCCTTTGTCTGTGTGAACTTGGTGCCATGATCTTGGCAGTCACGTGAGAGTCACAGAAAACCATGGCCAGGCTCTTCTGGTCCCAGCACAGGTCATTTGGTGTCATTATTAGAAAACAAATGGATCTTATATCACTAACCCAGCAGGGCTGGAATCCATCACATGAATTGGGCTCCATGGTGATGTGAAGTAAGGCAGAAGTTAACTTCTGAGCAAAGCAAGGGCCACGGCTGTGAGAACTGGTAAAAATGTTTGGGTGCAAGTGGTAGGAGGAGAACTCTCGGAGGCTTCAATTTTGTCTGATTTTGTCGAGTTCTTGACAAGAGATGAGCCATCAGATCTATGAAAAGGTGGGAAAAGGTCCATTTGAGGAGTGACAATCTCTAGGCAACCTGCTTTGGGTCTGTGAAGGACTATTTACAGTGTTTTGTCATGTGTAAAGTGGCCTTATGTTAAGTTTGACAGAGGCACACAGCCCGCGCTTCTCGTGTGTCCCATGCTGAGATGTAAATATTTCAGGGATGATATGCTGTCATTTACATTGATGTTTCCAAGAGTCATCACGCTGAGAGGTGAGCGAGCAGCTACTCCTGTGCATGCTGATGTGGGAGTGCTTTTCGCTGGGGCTTTGTGGTGGGCAGAGAGAAATCAGTCGGTCACTGCTGCAAGTTCCTGACTCAGGCTGGGCCCTTTGGGACACTGGAATAACGTGTTCCCAGTGTGGGAGCCCACAGAGCTGTGGGAGCTGATCTCTTCTGTTTGTTCTCTGACCTTTCCCAGCTGATTGGCACTGATCTTTTATGCACCGGATAGACGATCTTTTGTGGTTGACATTTTGGGAGGACTGAATATGGATTAACCTAGGCAAAAAGATTTCCCTTCTTCTCCCTTCAAACAATGCCCTCCTTTTTCCAGAACTTGCCTGCACCACCAGGTCAGATCAAACCCAGTTTTAACTGAGACAGTGCTATAAAGGGATCGGAACTCACAGCTGAGAAGGGGCGGAACTGGGATTTCTCTCATTAGTATGTGCTCTGAGGATCTGGAAAGGGAGCTGGTGTTCTTGGTGTGAGACGTCATGGCCATCCTGAGCACATAGTGGGGCATATCAGCCACGAAGAAGCGCAAGTTCTTGTTAGAGCAGTGAACCTCTTCCTAGCAAACTCATTCAGATCTGATCAGAGAACAGGATTAGGGACATGAGAACCTTCTGTAATGCATAGGCCCATCATTATTTTTTAACTGGTTTAGTAGTCCTAGGGAGATGACTCACACATTGAAGACAGGGACGTGGTTCTGTTCTTTGCTGGATGGGGGCCAGTCTTGGCACGTCCACCACTGTGCACTCGTTGTACTGGTGTCTCTCCTGGTGTTGAGGTTCATGATTTTGTACACCAAAAAGACAAAAAATCACCCAAGGTGTCTAATGCCTTGCACAACAAGTGGGATTTTAGATGAAGTGGGTCCAGGTGACATGTCTACTTTGGTGTCACAGGAATCTGGTCTGATTTTCTTCCTGTCACTGAGAAGGTCTGCACAGTGCTCTTGTGCAAAGAACCATGGCACAGACGCACACAGGAACATCCATGTCACTCTTCACAAGTGCCCCTATTCTCTCAACATAAAATACTTCTGGTTACAGCAGTACAGCTTGTATAAAGTCTGCAGCTGGTTCTTGAAGCTGATCTTTACCACTGAGATTAATTTCACGGGAGCTCAGTTGCTTTGTTCATTAAAATACCCTCGATTTGGAGCTGCTGGTCTGGAGCTGCCTGAAGGCCCAGCTATTCCACTAATATCTTTTTAGACCTTGAACTGAGCTATAACCCTTAAGCTGACTTCATCTGGCTCCTTATGTGGTGTAGAACTAGGCTTTGAGGGGTAGTGAGCCGGGCTCTACAGTGCCCGGGTCCAGCACAGAGCTGGCTGCAGAGGAAAGGCTGAGTCATTTCCACGGGATGCTTCACAGAGGAGCTAAATGATGCGGGGCTTGGGTCTGAGCAGCTCTGCTTCCTGGTGAATAGTAATTCTGTTTACTTAGAAGAGGGAAAAATCACTGGGGGCCTCAGTGCTGCTGTGTCCTTCTGGGCCTGTAATGGGAACTAAGCCATGACTTTGTCTGGGGAGAATGGGGCCTCCTGTGCCTGTGGTTGTTGTGGATACGTGCTCTACTTGCCATGAGGCTGCAGAGGGAACGGTCGCATCTGCTCCTGTGTCAGTTAATCCTGATAACACCATAGATCGGGTCGGGGTTTCTGCTTCCAGTCTGCATTTCAACACAGATCCAGACCCGGACACTTTCTGAGCTCGTAATATCGGAGGGGCTCCCATTGACCTGGAACTTTGAGCTCCTCTTTCTGGGGCCTGTGCTCTCGGCACAAAATAGATCAATTGTGCAATTCGTGACTGAGCCAGAACAAACACGGAGGTGCTGGGTCCATACCTGAATTTTGATGTCTCTCTTTTAAAGCTGGCGCCGATTAAACCCGGCACTACAAAAAGTCCTTGCATGGAATGTGAGGCACGTCCTACCTATAAAGCACTTTTGTCGTTTCCCAGCGGCCCCCGTATTCCCGTGGGAACAGCTTGGGCTGCCGCCGTACCCCAAGTCACTGACGTTGATGCTTCCAGACCCCCCGCGGCGCTGCCGCCTGCTCTTGTCCGGCCGCAGGCGCAGGGGCTGCTCGTGCCACGGCGCGACCCCGCCTCGCGCCCCGATTCCCGGTTCCCGGGATCGGCCTGCCGTCCTTGTCGAACCGTGACCGGCACTGGTCGGCACAATGAGGCCCCTTCTGACATCGCGGGCAGACACCCGGGCCCTGAGCCCTCTGACGATCCGGGCAGTTGCGTTTAACATGGCCGGGCCGCCCGCAGGAGAAACAGTTCTGTTGGGGTAGTTTAAGAGCCGCGAGAGCAGCGGCTATCGCTGACCACTCCAGGGAGCTCGTTCCTACCCCGCTACAGGCTTCTATCATTTGTGACAGGGTCGGATTGTTCAGGGACCGCAGAACCTGTTTGCAGTCTTCGTTTGCGTTTTCTATCGCCAGCGTTTTCAATACAATCTCTTTCGCTTCCTCGTTCTCTACTTGCTTATTCAGGGTATCTTTGAGCTTATCGATAAACTGCACAAAGGGCTCCGCGGGCCCTTGCCGGACGCTGGTGAAAGATCGCCGCGGCTTCCCGTCATCTGGCACTGTCAGGAACGCCCGGAACGCAGCCTCCCTGGAATCGTTCAATGCGCTGATGGGCAACTGAGCTTGAGCGGCCGTTGTAGCGTACTGACCCTCTCCCAGCAGGGCGTCTACACCCAGCGGTCTCACGGGGTCCCCATGTTCACGTGTCAGGTAACCACGGGCTATTTGCTTGGCGGCCTCCCGCCAAAAGATGGACCAGAACTTACACTGGGAGGGCGTCAAAATGAAGCTTGCCAGCGCCTTACAGTCACACGGGCGCAAGGGATAACTCCTCATAATCGACTCCAGGAGCTCCTTAGCATAGGGAGACTTCAGGCCGAAATCCAGAACTGCCTTCCGCAACTCTTTGGTCAAGGTGGAACTGAGCCCTTCCCACCACGGCCCGCGGCTCAGCTCGTGCAGGTTGGGACACGCGGCGTTCAGCTTCAGGAGCATCTCCACATCCCCTTCCTTTTCCGCCTCTTTCATGATGTTTCTCCACCTATCAAGCGGGTCACGGGGGCAGAGCCCTGGCGCTGGGCCCCGCTTGACGGGTCTGGGCTCAGAGGGGTTACCAACGTCAGGCTCAGCCGGTGCCGCAGCTCCGAGTACCGGCGGGGGGGAAAGCTCGGCTGGGTCCTTTGAGCCGCCGTGTTTCTTCATCACCTCGACCACAGCTCGCCAAGGAGGCAGCAAGCTCGATGCGGCGGGGTCTCCCCTGGCTGCCTGCTCCCAGGCCTTAACCCCCGCCGCAGCCCATTTCGCAGGGTCCTGAACGTTCGTGGCCGCTACAGCCGGCACCTCCCGGGACACCCATCTCAGCAACCGGCGCAGCTCAAGCTCCCCGCCTTCCGCCCCGTGCTCGGCCATCGCGGCTGCCAGCAGCCCGCACACGTTCGTCTCCTCTCCAAGCACTTCGGAGCCCATTCCTCCCGTTGCTCACCTCTGTCCTGCAGCGCCGGGACCCTGCTTCCTGCCGGCACCGTGGAGCCCAACGGGGCGCTGCCGCCGGCTCCGACTCGAGCTGACGATCGTGGCCCGGGTCCCCGCTCGGTACTGCGGGGCCGCGCTGCTGGGTGCACACCGGGAGCTTTATCCCGCGGTACCGCGCGTCCGACAGCGCTCTAGAAGCGGTGGTAACTTTGCAGCGGCGCTCCGGGAAGCACCGGGTTACAGCGGCTCCTCTTTGCCTTCAGCAGCTTCCCGTGTCAGCGGGCACCGTCCTCAGGCGCTGTCTCGGTGCTTTCCCTTCGGTTCCTCCTCCCTCGTCCTGGGCGCTCCTCCCGCGGTTCGCAGCTCAGGACACTCAAGATGGCTCCGCTCCCGTCCCGCTCGGCTCCCGCCGTTCCTTGTGCAGCGTCCCCGGAAGGGCCTGCGGCGGGGCCTGCGCTGCCGCCATCTTGGGGAGGTCAGAGCCCGGCGGCCGGCCCCCACCGCCATGTCGGGAAGGTCGCGGTGCCTCTGCCCTCCCCTCCTTCCCCCCCAGAGGCAGCCACGGGCCGCGCTGCAGCCCTGAGGAAGAGGAAGGCGCCGCAGGTACCCCGGATCGGGTGTTTATTGCATCGAGTCGTACACAAGGCGCAGCGGTGGCAGGGATTCGCCCCATCGCGGCCTGAACACTGAGAACAATCCCATGGGATGCTCTAGGAACCAGGATTTGCTCCTTTCCCAACCCTCTGGGCAGAGACTCACAGCAAGGTCCGTGATTGCCAGGAATGGCCATTGGATGCTCCAGATGGTTCTGGAAGGCTCTGGAAGCACCAGAGATCCCATCCCAATGGAAGAAGGAGTAACGACGGCAAATCCCCCCCCATTTCCATCCCATCGGACATTAAGCGTTGTGGCAAGAGGCTGCGTATATAAAAAAGGTATAAATCCCAGTAACCCGGGTTTGTTAGGACAAGGTTACAAAAGTGGGGGAGCTACGGCTAAGGCGGGGGGTGGAATTCCAGCTGCCTGCGTTGGAAAAGGAGGAAGGGGTTTGGGAATGGCCGGGAGCGAGGGGCAGGACCTGAGCCCTGGTCCGGGGTTAAACATGGCTCTGGTTAACTAAGACTTACAGTGAGGTCTGGTTAAGCAAGACTTAAACCCAGCTCTGCTTAGGTAAGACATAAACACTGTTCTGGTTAAGGAAGACTTAAAACACTGCTTAAGCAAGACTTAAAATCAGTTCTAGTTAAGTGAGACTTAAACACTGTTCTGGTTAAGGAAGCCTGAAAGTGAGTTCTGGTTAAGCAAGATTTAAACCAGCTCTGGTTAACTGAGACTTCAACACTGCTCTGGTTAAGTAAGACTTAAACGCAGCTCTGCTTAGGTAAGGTTTAAACACTGTTCTGGTTAACAACGACTTAAGCCCAGCTCCAGTTAGCTGACACTTCAAATCAGTTCCAGTTAACTGAGGTTTAAGCACAACTCTGCTTAACTGAGACTTAAACCACTTCAGTGTGGTTAAGCAAGACTTAAAAGCAGTTCTAGTTAATGGAGCCTTAAACACTGCTCTGGTTAAGCAAGACTTAAACCCAGCTCTGGTTAACTGGGACTTAACCCCATTGCAGATAACCAGACCTGATTTGAAGTCCTGGCATCCCCAGGGCTCCCCATTCCCTGCTTCCCACAGGAAGCCTGGCTAGGCCTCTGGAACCTGGCTTGGGAAGGATGCCCCAGGAGGCACATCACACACACACCACACACACATCACACACACATCACACACACATCACACACACATCACACACACATCACACACACATCACACACACAT
>JAVHNF010067464.1:2799-16919 GCA_034783455.1 Micropsitta finschii | reverse complement strand
GCATATTCTTCCTCTTTCTCTTATATACAATCAAAATATTCTGCTGTATTTTTTAATCCACAAAAGCAGCCATCTGAACATTCCTTGCCCTTGTTTCCCACAGATTTATTTGTAACAAATCAAGAACCTACAGGTGAGAAGTCTCATGGACTGAACCATGCTCTTGTGACATTTCCTGTTTTGCAACAAGGAAGCGAGAATTTGAAAGCATTCAAGAGAGAAAATCAGACAAAACTGAGGGAAAGTTTGATATAATATTTTGAAATATCTTGACTCTTCGCTACTCTATATGCTGGCTTTAGACAATAATCTGTAGCATTATTATATATCCTGAGGTTAATTTATGCAAACAATCAACTTAGATTTACACCTTAAATTATGTGAACCTATGAATAATAGATCTTCCCAGATTCCCCACAGCATTTTTTCTCCTGTTTTCTTCCCAGTTCTTATGCATCCTTATATCAGAACTGCACAGTAGTCGTCAGAATGAAACTATTGGTCTCCAACTGCATCATCACTACAGAATCCCCTCTTGACAGAAATGAGAGCCCCTTCCAACACTGCATCCCTTTAAGCTGGTCTAAGGGACCAGTGCAAAGGTGGTCCTCTAAACACTGTCTCACATGAGCTGTGCCAGTTACAGCGTATCATACCTCACATCAGGGGACTTAGCATCCCTGTCTCTAAGACAGTGGTAAATGGTGATAGAACATGACGGTACATTCTGTATCAACTTTAGGAGAGGACTGGGTGATAAACAGCAGTCAAGAACTCATGCTTTAACATAAAAGAAGCTTCCAGATCCAAAAAATGGATAGCAATCAAACCCAAATTTTACATGCATAAAACTGTATTTTGCAGTTACTGGCAGAGAATAAGCACAGAATCATACTGCAACATTTTCAGAGTCACTTTATAAAGCTCAGCTGTGCTTTAAACAATAACATTAAGCGTGTCTAGACTCTAAAGAGTATTAAAATCAATTGCAGGAGTATAGATCACTCTATCATACACTAACCAAAGACTGTAATTGCAAGTTAGTGTTCCATCTATGTCTAACCCTAACAAGATAAAATTGCAAAAAAATTAAGTTATTGTCTGACTTCACCATACATAATAAATAACATGTCCTTCATTCCGTAAGGGAATTAAAAGGGTATGCATTTTTTGTACATATGTCAATTTTATCTCTGATGTAACTCTGTGGAATTAGACAAGAGGCTATTTGGCCAAATAGCACATAGAAAGAAAACAGGTTGGATTTCAAGGACATTGTGCAAGAAGACTCAAAAGTCAATGGGAATACTCTATGCCTTTGTTTTCCCAACAGTGTTTATAGTTTTAATGGTGGCTTCAGTGAGATCACACTAATTCCATGCTACAATAAAAACTGAACAATATTTCAGCAAACAAATACCGCATGCTTTTGTTAAATGCTTTCACAGCATAATGCCATGGCAGCAACTAAAGTTAAATTGGAAATTATTTTTTTTTTTAAATATATGATGCCAAACTTGAAGACACTGCCTGTCATCCTCAGTTGAGGCAAACTCACAATATCAAGAACAGATTTTCATTCCGAAGAGAACAACAGAATTTGACCCTTTGATCTCAGAAAAAGTTTCAGACAGTATGGATAATAAATGTATGCCTATTGGAAGGGTATGGGTCTCATAAATTAGTCCTGTAATGGGTCCTTGGCTTGAACAAGCAAGAGAAAACTGAGCAGTAACAGTGAAGACAAAAAGTAGCAGCATTGTTTCAAAGAGAGCGAGGAGGAGGTAGAAGAAGTCTCCAGAACTCAGAGAAGATCACACTGGCTGAAGAACTCTTTCAAGAAAAAATAAACAGGATAAACTTTATTGTTCTATGAAAACTTACGCCATACTGATACTGTTTTGAAACAATGTGAACTTAAGGCACAAAGAGCAGCATCTGCAACACACAAATGTACCCAATTGCAGAAAAAACCTGAAGGCCACATTTCTGCAGCTCAAAACATCATGAAAACCTTAGGAACTAGAAGATCTTAAGGTCCTCTGCAACCCTCACCATTCAATGTTTCTATGACAAATGCATAAACGTTAGTACTTCTATTTATCTGTAATGCTTGGAGAGCCATGCACCTTCTAAAATTAATAAGCAGTGCTTCAAACAGCTTCCCCAGATTTAATCACCATTAAACCATTTATGATGGTTCCTCCCTTAATATTCTTTGATATTCTTATGTATAATTACTTTTTATAATCGGCGCATAGCTATTAAGTGATGTACTGCTAAACCTTCAGGTTTCAAATGGATAAATATTAGCCTAATGTGCTCAATCAATGCATAGAAATAGCTTTAAGCACTTTTCCTGCCAGGGAAAATATTTACCATATATCATAGTTAGATTAGCTTGAGGCACTAAGCAGCTGATAGAGGAGGATTGAAAGCCTGGAAATCACTTTAAAAGTCCTTGCATTTCTGTGAAGGACATCTTCAACAGAGAGGGAGCTCTGTTACCTTGAGCTCCCTATAAAACAGAGTACTTAGGATCAGCACCATGGCAGAATATTTGCTTCATGAGACACAAAATGCTCCTTTCTATTGAGAAAAATCACTAGAGAATACAAAGAGCTTCTCATCTCTTTAGTTTGCTGAATTTTTCAATCTAAATGACAGCTCTGGAGTAGGTTGTTAAAAAATAAACCTACTCCACTGAAGTTTACACTGTAGCTGGGGTCATGCCTGGCAAGATATACAATTAATATAGTAGACTTAATTGCACAATTCTTAAACAACATAGCTTTTAATAATAATAAATGAGTACCTTCAGTGCTTCTCAGTCTAAAGATGAGTGGCAGTTGGAATAATTTCTATATGCCTTAGAGAAATTGCAATACTGTATTCAAATTGAGCTGTTTGACTTTCTTCTTCATTCCCATTTAATAAAGTAAAAAAGAGAATGCAAATTGTGTTTTTCAGGCGTAAGTCAATTCTTTAGGAATTCTTTCTGTCCAGAGAAAAATTTACTTACTGTAAGAGTAATGCTATAATAAGATAACAATGAGTTTTCCAGAACTGCTTGTACATTTAGATACAAAGTTAGAAAATTATACAATACTTTTCCACTGCAAAGAGGAAAAGTTTCTGTTAGGGAATATGTCACATGTAAATAATAATCTTAACATTTCTTGCCATTTTTTGGTTTACTGCAAAAATAATTCATATTTCCCATATACTCTTAACAATAAAATATTATTGTCTTAATAATATTTCTTATGTAACAATAATTATTAATAATAAAATAATATATTTATTGCAAAAAAAATTACAATTGTCTAAAAAAGCATGTGTTTGTTTTAAGAATATTGATAAGAACGCAGATGATGAAAGTGCATATCAATTACTATATTGCCAAAATTGCTACATCAATTAACATATGCTAGTAGCCTGAATATATTATTTTTATAGTATTTGATATATTTTCCTAGTAATTCTTATTCTTCCCAGCACAAGAAAAATATATATTTTTAACACTGTTAAAAAAAAAATTAAAAAAATTTTGCAGGTAGCAAATTGTATTTCTCAGATGTAAAATTTTCAGGGATCTATTATGTCTTTCACATGAACAAAACAAAGCATTTTGCATATTGATTATAATCCAATATGTTTTGCTACAAAATTTGTCACTGTAGGACTTCTAACTCATTTTTCATCATGCAAGCTTTCTGTCCTGTGTTATTTTGATAAGAGTCTGGACATATGCAACAGCTTATAAGAAGAAAGTAAAGTTGCCACAATAGACTGCTCTGCATTTTATTATTTCTGAGTCAGTATAAGCCTATACAAAATACCTATGAATACATTTGTCACTTGTATTTCAACTTAAAGAATGCTTTTAAACTATCAATTCTGATTTGTATTTATTACATATAACATCACATTGTTTTTCCAAGTCATATGATGCTGTTTCTTCCAGACTGCATAAGAACTTTTGCATTAACTGACTGATTCTTACTAAAGAAAATATTATCCATTCCAAAGACTGGAAATTCTTGTAAATTTTTTAGCAATACTGCTTAGAAAGATCTCAGAAAGTTACCAATAGAGAACAGTAATTTCAACAGTAAAACACATATTTTAAATATAACTTTTTAGATAAAAAATATTTTTTTTTTTTAATTTTTTTTTTATTCTTTGACAATATGGCATGATTTTCTCTCAGGGCTGGATATGAAATATATTTATTCTAAGAGATTAAATGTAGGATGATAATATAGGATGCAGTTTTCTTACCATTTCTTCTTTATTTCCTGTTAAAACTTTATTATACATATTAGATTATATTAAAATATTGGATTATGTGTAAGTAATATCATTTCTAAAATTATAAAGTCCAAACCTGGATAAATATCTCACATAATTGTATCAGTACTTATCCCTTTTTTCTCTTGCCTACTTTCTTCTATATTACCCTTGCAGCTTTTTATAACTGAGATCACTCTTTCCACATGTCGGTTTCATATGCAAAATAATGGAATCTTCATCCATTGCTGAACTTCCTGGGCAGCAGTGAAATTAAGAGTAATTTCAATGCTAATATCAGCTCACTATTATTATTAATAAAAATATTATTATTAATAATAGTTGTTATTATTTTCTATTTTTATATTTATAATTTATATTTAAAATTTGCTATTATTGTTAACCTTCAGTAAATTTTGAACACAATGGAAAGTAAATTAAATAGAAGCCACAAAAAAGAATGAGCATTCCAATAAAGTGCCATTAACAGTCATGTCCTATTATTACTGATATTAACACTAATTAATATTAATTAGCATTAGCAAAAACAATACAAAAGTTGGCTATATTTGTGTGAAATATTTGTTTGGTCTAAATGATTTTGTGTGAGTTTGTATAAATTTTCTAGTTCAAAGTTCTCATTTTTCAAAAATAATGAACACTGAACAGTATTTCTGCAAGGATTAAAACCTGTGAAAATGCACAAATTTTTTTTCATGTAGCTGGCAGTTTGCACGTTTAAATAAGTGCATTCTGCCTGTGAATCTATGAGGCTGAAGTGCAGCAGGAAGCAGAAAGATTTTACCATACAGGGGAATTAAAAGCTGTTTTTTCCATTTAAGATATTTAAAATAGAAAAAAAGAGCATCAATACAACACATTTTAAGCCATATGACATATGTGAGCTGTTTTATTTTCCTCGATGAGACAAAACACCATACAGTAAATCATTATCATTTAATTCATACTAAAATAAGCTTAACCCAATTACAGTAAAATAAACACAAGGTATTTCCTTCAAATTACTTTCAGATTACAGTTTGGTGAAAAATTTATAAAGAACGAACTCACCTGACAACTGTAGCTGAAAAATGAAACTAAATTATTACTGTTACACTTTTTGTTTTCATCTAGGGAAAAGGAGCCTGATTGCAAATCTTCCTATGGCTTCATAACATGAATGAAGGCAGAAAAATGTCAACAGAAACAAGATCAATTCAGCAGTAGAAGCATCCTTGAAAATATACATTTTTCAATGCCAGAGAAAAAGTCAACATTAAAATTAAATATTTACAGGGACCATCCAGAAAAAAAGCAATTTTACCAAAGCTATACAATAAAGCTCCACATCTAAACACTATCTTATACAGTATTTATACATCATGACTTGAAAAGATCATTAATTTAGCTATTTATTTTTTTAATACATGCAGGCTTCTAATCTGATACATTCATTTATCCATTCCTGAAAGGATTCCTTTTGTTGATTTTATTCTGCAAAAAAATGGATTCCTGAGAGAGAGATAAGAGTTATAAATGCCTTTCATTCTTGAGAACCAGATTGTTGCTTTTACATTTTCTTTCCCATTTGATCCTTTTCTTGCTTACTTGATCCTCTCTTTATCACTTACCAGGGAATTTATTCAACTGCTCTACATGTGTCTAGCTAATGTCACTGAGAGAGTCAACGTTCTTTGCCTTGTACTATATTGAGATAATTGCCCTGTTGTCCTGTACTAAACTGTAATGAGTGCCCTGTCACCTCTGATACCTGGTATTACAGCTTTAAACTGATAGTCTAAGAGAAAGCCCTTGTACCATAGCTTCCATACAGTCTTTCTGCATCTCCCTGTTTCCCTGCCCCGCTACTCTGCTCTTGTGAGACCCTACTTGGAGTACTGTCTACACTTCTGGTGTGCTCAGTGTAAGAAGGACATGGAAAATTTGGAGCAAGTACAGAGGAGGATGATAAGGGGCTTGATCACCTCCCATATGAAGATAGGCAAAGAAAGTTGGGGCTGTTCAGCTCGGAGAAGAGAAGGTTGCGTGGATACCTCATTAGCAGTCTTCCAGTATCTGAAGGGGGGCTATAAAGATGCTGGGGAGGGACTCTTCATTAAGGACTGTAGTGACAGGACAAGGGGTAACAGGTTCAAACTTAAACAGGGAAAGTTTAGATTGGATATAAGGACAAAGTTCTTTACTGTTAGGGTGGTGAGGCACTGGAATGGGTTGCCCAAGGAAGTTGTGAATGCTCCATCCCTGGTGGTGTTCAAAGCCAGGCTGGAGAGAGCCTTGGGTGACATGGTTTAGTGTGAGGTGTCCCTGCCAATGGTAGGGGGGCTGGAACTAGATGATCTTAAGGTCCTTTCCAACACTAACTATTCTATGATTCTATAAGGCATTTAACAAACATAAATCTGTAAAATAAACAGTATTGCACAGGTTGTTTGCAGAAAAAAAAAGCATACCCTATGCTTAAAGCTGTTTCCTGTTCCTTACTTTTACATCAATATTTAAATAGTCATGTCACTGATACAAACTAAGAATGTTAACACAAGACTCAAGTTGGCTATTGTTATTTACTGATCTTCTAATTAGATAAATAAAATAAAACATGCTAGCCATTATTTGCTTTCATTCAACCAGTCCCTATTACAGGTAGAGGCATTAATGAAAATATCATTATCTAGAAAACATTCTTTTGATACACACTACGAATATGCATTCTGCTGAGCTGTCTCCTCCCTTTTCTTCTTTCTCCCACTCAAACAGAGTCTTTACACCAGCTCACATGCATTCCTGCAGGAAGACGTTTGATAAGGCTAATGTTATCACTAGGCAACTTCTGCCATTTTGCATTCCAAAAGGAAAAAATTTACAGTAAATTACCAAATCCTACAAGAAGGTTGACAATGTTTAGAAAGCCCATTTACATAAAATGAATTAATTAAAAAGGAGCATATAACAACAGAAACAGGACAAAGAGGGAAAATAAAATCCGGGCTTGTCAACCAAGCTTGAATCTACAAGATCACATCTTTTAAACTGATTTGTCATGCAGTTCTGTCCTAACGGTGTTTAAGAGATGAACTGGGTAACTGAGACCATCAGAAAAATCAGTAAGTCTACATTTTACAAGTGTAAAACAATTACAGATTTAAAAGACAAAAAAGCCCCACTGAAATTAAAAGAATGACCAGTGCAATATTACAGGAGTGCAACAACTATAGGAAGCACCACTATTTTTTTGTTCTTCAGTACAGAAAAGTGATCAAGATAAAATCCAGAAAGAGAAAGCAAAAGATATGCTGTATTCTTCTCATTTCACAGTATACTTTCTTTATACAGTGTAATGGGTGTATAATAATGGGTGCATGCTTTTTAGTATATCCAGAATTCTTCATCTGGAAACTAAAGGTCTACCCAATTCCAGTAATAACCTCAGATTTTTGAGGACTTAAGGCAATTAAAAAAAAAGAAAAAAAAAAAAAAAAGGACTAGAGAGATTGCAAATTATAGGATGGTTTGGGTTGGAAGGGAACTTAAAAATCACCCAGTTCCAAACCCCTGCCTCAGGGAGGAACACCTTCCACTAGACCAGGTTGCTCAAAGCCCCATTCAGCCTGGCCTTGAACACTGCCAGGGATGGGGCAGCCACAGCTTCTTGGGGTGATCTGTTCCAGTCATTGTAAAAAACCTAATTCCTTACGTCCAACCTAAATCTGACTTCTTTGAGTTTAAAACCGTTGCCCCTTGTCCTGTCACTTCAGACACTGGGAAAAAGTCTTACACTGTCTTTCTTATACAGAAAAATTGGAGGAAAAATATAACTTTGAAAAGCTAAATTAACTTCAGTTAACTGAAAGCATCATGGTAGGAAAATGGAAGAACTCTTTCCCTGCTAATTAATTTTCTAACTTGATATATGATCTCTTAAACATATAAGTTTAAGACCCATCTTGGAAACTATAGTTTGGTTTTGACCGACAGGATGATGCAAACAGATTTATATTTAGTATTGGACTGTTATGTGGTTTGCCCAGAGTTCTCATACAGTTTTTCTTATAAAAACAACAAAATTGCAATATAAAATTGGTATAGGTAGTTGTACAACCAAAGTAACAAATTGTCCATTTAAGTAAAAACCCCTATTTTTCTCCCATACAGCAAAAATTGAAAGCCAGTTAACCCAGAAGAACTGTACTCCTAGTTTTCTTGGGGGTAAAAGAGGTGAATGCCACAAATGGACAATGTAGCAATAATTTTTACTTCATTTGTTTACATTACGTTCAGAAAGCAAAACTCGCTGGTATTTTATCAGGAAAACTGTGCTAAGTAGAAATAAGAGGAAAAACACCAAGGTGAGTTTGGCCACTTCTCAGGTACCTGTACTGCTGATTTTGGACCAACACCTTCAGCTGTCTATTTACAATATTCTTCGTAACTTTTTATTTCGGTGCTGACAAAAAAAAGAAAAAAATCACAGTGTGCTGTACTGCAAAGGTATAAAAGACATGCAATTGATTTGCCATTTTTAAATCGTTCTGATGCTTAGGAAAATCTAATGTATTTTTGCAAGTGCAAGCAAACCAGCAAGAAATTCTGCTCCATTTTCTAGTCCAAGCAGTGTTCTTATGTGTGCAGCCTATGTTTCCAGTGAAATAGCAAAGTTTACATGTTTTCTGAAACAATGAGTGCTGATTTTTATATGTCTCCTGAATTTGGTATCTGCAGCTGTAGTTGATATGTCTTAAATACCTGAGTAAATATGCAAAAGGGATAATTTTAGAAGTACCATCTTCTTTACAGCTGGAATCCTCATATTCTAAACCTTTTTTTTATTATTACTTTAATCTAAATCATCTGATTTTTATAGAAAACTAAGTCCTAATCAATTCTAAGTGCACTGATCATCTTAGTTTAAGCTTCCTTATAATGACATTTTACATGACTCCGAACAAATACCTGCCACCACCATGTTTATCTATCAGACAGTACACTATTTATTGCAGGAATCTATTTGAATTTGTTTCTCTAGCCAGCTCCTCTGCAAGCAGTGGAGCTTACAGGGCACGCTGCTCAGACAGGATGCTCCCACACAGTGCTGGCTGCTAGCAACAGAGAAGCTGCTACCCTAGGCAAAAAGCACAATTAGTTGATTCTTATAGTACTGGCTTGTGACAAAATGACATGGCAGGACTCAAATAAAACAATTAATAAGATCGTTTTCATTTGCAGAAGGAACATCTCTGTGGTAAGAGCATACTAAAATTATAGATTACAGAATCTGCTGCTGTACTGCATCAAAAGGACCAACCAAATCTTTGGAAACATACACACTACAATGCCTTGGCCAGAGCTACTTTTATCCAAAATTATCCAACATACATCAAGAAGGAAAAAAAAGCCCTGCAATTCTATTAATCTGTTTAGCAGTAACTACTTAATCACCTTATAAAACTACAGGTTTTGTATTCATGAGCTAAATTCCACTGCAAAACCACAGACCATACTTCTTAACACAAAGCTGTATAAAATTGCCAGCTTTAAATATGATTACACTTAAGGAACAGGAAGCATATATATGGTTTAAGAAAGAAGAAAGCAACTTGCTTTGGAAAGGCAATCATACAGACTGCAGGCAGACAAGCTTCCATGAGTGAAAACCAAAACACATGAAATTTTAGATCTGTGTTCTGGAAGAGGGGCAAACCCCACATGGGGTGTCAACATGGTAGTATATACCCCAAGTGACCACCAACAGCTCTTACTTGGCAAGCTCTGCATGCCAAGTGGCAATTCATCTGCAACAATGTTGAGATCTCACTAAAGAAGATATTTCAAGGTCTTCACTGCTTCAAGTTACACAAGTTATACTAACCCTGAAAACAAAATACTCTTTCCATTTGAAAGCAGAGTAATTCTGACAGGCTTGTGGCTCCTTGGCAAGTGCAAACAACTGCCATCACAGTGTGTGAGGCTATTAACAGCAAATCTTTTAAAACAGGTAAGCAATGAGAATGTAACTTGTATGACACTCCATAATCACCCCCATTCTCCTGTTGCAGGCTTTGGGTCACAAAAGAAGGTTGAGGGGCACTTCTGTGCCTTCTATCTTCATCCTATTACAGAGATACAACATTCCCATTTCTATTAAGAAGGAAGTTTTCTCCCTCAGTAACATGGATGACAATAAGGAGTCTACGTTCAAAATGCTGAAAACTAAAAATTACTTTCTTCCCTTCCTGTTGTAATTTGAAAACCTCTGGCAAAATAGAGATAACTTAAAACTTTAAAGAGTGGTCCAGCTGACAAACTCGAGGTTTTCTGGTGTCTACTACACAAGAATCAGCAGCAATGGCACAAGCAGTGAAGACAACTCACAAACTTTTTGAATGATACATGATACATGCCTGGCTAGTCAGATTAGGATCAGACAGTGAGGACCTCTGAGAGGGATGATGCTGTTAATGGAGAGATGCATCTCCTGCAGTTTCTTGGCTTCCACCAGTTCTCAGTGGTTGCTGTGGTAGAAGACAGAGCCAGGACTGGATGCTATTTCAAGTTGTAGTTACACTGGAATATGCTAAATTGCTTCAATTGCCAAATATCACTGTCTTCATGAACTATTAAGAAAGTAACTGTAAGCTAAACTAATCATAACAATGTTACCTGTTGAACAATTCAGTTCAGCATCTTCCAATGGTCTGAGCCAATGATCTAAGAAAGCATAGCCTACATTTGAAAGGAATACTTTTACTTTGCACTTACTATTTCTCATTCAACTGCAACACATAGTGCAGAGCCACACAATCCCCATCACCTATGAATGCTGAAACAGTGCTAAAGAGAAGGTAATTATATTCTGGACAGTTTTATTATACAAATGTACAACAGTGAAAAGGACAAACAAAATTAAGCTAATTTATACCTTCTTCTCATTAACCTCCTGCATTGATCTATGCAGAGTTCTACTTGTTTCTACTTGCTCTAATTCGGAGCTAGATCAAGCAACTGACTACTGAAAACCACATGAGTAACTGTATTTCTCTCGAGCATGAATATCATACTGCAGTGACCTGATATTAACTCTCTACCAGAAACTACTGAGAAAAAAAACCTTGTACTTTTAACTAACCACATTAAATCAACCTTAAAATTTTCTGTAAAAATAAAGTTTACTTACGCACACAACTGCATTTGCATACTTTCAGTATCTCAGTAGCTTCCAAAATAGAAGACAAAAGATAAAAAATTGGACAGGGTAAAGAGAATCACAGATTACAGGATGTGGAATGACACAGCTACAATTACTGGCTGATCACACTTACTCTGTATTCAACAGCAGTAGACCATTAAAGCCCTTAATACTTTTACGCCTGCATTGTTCACTAGTCTGGTAAAGCAGTTTAGTGCTGTTCTAGTTGATGAGGGATCAGAATTTAAGCAATTCGTAGAAAGCTTACTCTTTGTCAATGGCAGAAAGAAGGAAAGCTAACTGAGGTATTTGCTGACCATATCTGGGCAGCATCCTCCTCGGAAACTGTTACAATGCAAGGTTTTATTAAATTGGTGCCGAAGCTAAGTGCACTGTAATGTCAGCTGGTGATTTGAGCTCAGTTGTTATGGAGTAGATAGGCTGGTAATCTAAGCATAGAAGTCTTACAAAAGGTATAAATACTCCATTATATTTCAGGGGTACTCACACTTGTAGAGAGGCTTTTTCAAGGGGAGTTTCTCCTCAGAAGCCTAACAGTATATGCTAGAAAGAAATATTAATTTCTAGACCTTCATATGAGTTGAGTACAGAGAATTTCAATGAAGGAAATGAGTTATTAGTTTCATCTGAGAAAGGAATGGTATAGATTTTGTCCTAGAAAAAGAGCCTTGGGAACTGGACTTCTCAGACCTGATCCACTAAAACTGGTAATTCTTGTAAACAGCAGAAGCAGTAAACTTTAAAGTTCTGGGATTAAATGGGGAAGAACAATATAAAAAGACTTAGAAAAAAAGACCC
This sequence comes from Micropsitta finschii, assembly GCA_034783455.1. Taxonomy (NCBI): domain Eukaryota; kingdom Metazoa; phylum Chordata; class Aves; order Psittaciformes; family Psittacidae; genus Micropsitta; species Micropsitta finschii. The sequence continues at coordinate 4,606 of JAVHNF010067464.1, read as the reverse complement.
ACAAAGCAGTTCCTCCAGTCACTAGCAAAATGGTGACGAGGATTTTTGTTTCAAAGCTTGAAAGTCTATTTAATAAAGAGAGCAGTCTTCATTTCAGAAATCACACACATTTATCCACCTAACTGATAACTAGATGCATGCAAATCAGCATTTAGAATCATAAAATAGTTAGGGTTGGAAAGGACCTTAAGATCATCTAGTTCCAAACCCCCTGCCATGGCCAGGGACACCTCACACTAAACCATGACACCCAAGGCTTTGTCCAACCTGGCCTTGAACACCGCCAGGGATGTGTCTAATTACTGAACATTTAATAAGTTTTTTTTTTTTTTCAGGTATCTTGTTGAAACTATGTGCCTACACAGCTGGATTACAGAGTACTTGATATAAAGCACTAATAACTTGAATTGGTGAAGAAATCTCCCAAACTTAGTAGACTGACTTACTTAGTAGAATGACTTACTGTCATTCTAGTAAAGGTGTTTTTAAAGTAATGTGTAAACGTCATTTACGTTTAAACAACAATTCTTAATAATTCAATAATTTCCATCTGAAAAATTTCACATTTTGCATTCCCTCTCCCCCACCCTTTAACCCTCACTTCTCACTCCACAAACCCTGTAAAAAACATCAAGAACTATGTGAAGAATTTGATTACTTAAAGCACAAAAAGGGGGAAAAAGTAAATAGCACGCTTTCTGAGTATATGCTATGGTTCAGCACAGTTACACAATAGGAAAAGTTTTTGCTGAAGTTTTGAGCAGAAGTGAACACTTCCAGGAAAACACTTAGGAAAACCCAAGAGATTTATGACTATTCACCTGAAAGCATATCCAGTCATTCCTACTCTATTGTCAAAGATGTACAAAAAAGGTGAAAAGTGGTCCATCTTTAGGTGTTAAGAACAACTGCCCAGAGAACAAAGAAACTAAAAAAAACCCAAAAACCCACAACCAAACCCTGCCACTGGTGCAAGTGCTCCTCTCTTAGCAAAGAAATTAAACCCAGTATATTCATGTTACTTTTGAGAACTGGATTGAAGGGCAGCTTTTCCTGTGAGACCTTTTCTTTCAGCCCAACCACTGAAAAGGAAAACTAACATGCTAAGCAGGAAATTCACAATTCCAAATGATCCCATTTAATCTTGCCAGTTCAGCAGCAATCCACTCTCAATTCAGTAGCTTATGGCTCGCACATGGTAAAGTAGGAACAATTCCAGCAATCTATTTGGAGTTCCTGGCAACTAGCTGCCCCTACATTCCAACCCCCCAAAAAGTTAATGCCATGCTGATGCCCCTATAATTTTTAACAACTTGTTATTTTAGTATGAAAATGCTCAATAAACTTTTAATATGGGTAAGAGACACCCTACAGAACTCAACTAAACTTTTATTCCAATAATCGCTAGGATTCAGAAATACAGATACATATATTGTAATGCTTTAGTTTTACTTACAACCTGTTTCAGCATTTCCTAAGATACTTCTATCCGTTACAGCATGGAAACTTTGTAACATTTCAGAAGTGAGATACATATACATACTTTGGACACCATCTGCACACACCCCCCCCAAACAACCAACCTCCAAAACAAACCCATGGAAAACAATCTCCTGCCAAACCCTCCAAAAATAACAAATCCCAAAACTACAACCCACTGTCAAATCCACTGAAAAGAAAAGAGACCAAAATATGTTCCTGCTTTCTTACAGTTAGCCTCAGGATTGCCCTGCATTCAAAATGGAACTGCACTAGAGATACAACTTATACCAGTAAGAGTCAGTCCTCCTCTTGGTTTTAATCTAAA
>JAVHNF010067458.1:3954-15200 GCA_034783455.1 Micropsitta finschii | reverse complement strand
CCCCTCTGCCACGGGCAAGGGCACCTCCCACTGGACCAGATTGCTCAAGGCTCTGTCCAACCTAGCCTTGAACACTGCTGTGGATGGAGCAGCCACAACTTCCTCAGGCAGCCTGTTCCAGTGCCTCATCACTCTCACAGTAAAGAATTTCTTTCTTATATCCAATCTAAGTCTCCCTCCATGTTTAAATTTTAAATAAACCACTTCAGAATTTTAAAAACAGATGAGGAAGACAGTATTTATACAGATATCCTGCTGTTTGTTTTCTACTCTAGAAAATAGTGATGGGCTGACCCCAGCCAGTACCTCAGCATCACACAGCTTGTTCCTTTCCCCAACCAGTGGTGCAGGAAAATGAGTAAGAGCAAAAGCAAGAAAACTCCTGGGTTGAGATAAAGTTTAATAAGCAAAGAGAAAGAGGATAAGAAGGGAAAGGAAAACAATGCAAAGGCAATCACTCAGCACCTCCCACAAGCAGAAGGATGCCCAGCTCTGAGTAATGGCTATGTGCCAGACCAGCTCTTCCTGGTTTGTTTTCATTGCTGAGCACGACACTGTGGCATGTAATACATACATCCCTTTGCTCAGCTGTCCGGGCTCTGTTCCCTCACAACTACTCAACCACTCCAGCCTACTCACTGCAGAGGCAGAGTGAGGAGAAAGCCTTTATGCTGCTTAAGTACTGCTCCACAGCAGTCAGAACACTGGTTTCTCATCAACACCATTTTTGTCCAAAACACACAGCACCACGCAGCTGTTCTAAACAAAATTAACTCCGACCCTGCCACATTCAGTATTAAATCTTTTATTTAAACACAGCCATTTCCCACCTGTACCAACTTTGCCAGGAACGCCACACAAAGTCCTACTGCAGTACCTTCCTAATTAAAACATTATTTTACAGTAAAACTCCAAAACCACTATTTCACAAGGTGTTACTGAACAAAATAGGCTAAGTCTTAAAAACACAGATCAATTCATCAGCATAATATCCTGTAAACTGTGAATCACTGGTCCTTGTCAGAAGTCATTAGTCTTTTTCAAATACTAAAATACTTCCAATACCCATGAAATTCAACCTCAAAAAAAAAATAAAAATCACACTTGCAGATCAACAAGTTGCACACAGAGCTCTGACAATCACAGACTGTGTCAAGGATATAGGACTGGAGCCTAGCACACAGGTCTCTCAACATTTAAATCAATTTCCTCTTCCTCTTTCCTGTAGCCTCCTGCCTTTTTCTTTAGCGGGAAAAAGCAAAAACAGAACTCCTAAAAACCACTGGAAGGCATACAGGTAATGTAATCTGGCTGCACAAATCATCTTTCAGCCATTCCAAGGACATACATAGTAACGACTACTACTACCTCTGACTACATTGCACTGTGCAGCATAGTAACCAGTTCATGGTTACTTCATTACCATTGTTACTTCAGCTGAGTAACCAGTTTTACAGGCAAGTAACTCCAATTTTCCATGCATTATGAATAAAGGAGAAAAAAAACCCCAATCACTAAAAAATACAACAGAACAAATCTGATGGAATGCCTTCTTGAGGATTTGTTTGGGGATTTTTTTAGCCACTTACATGAAGCTTCAGTAATGGACTCGTATTGACCGGAGAAAAACTGTCAGAAGATTCTTCCAGGTTACCTGCCTGTGCCTTGGAACTTGAAAAGAGGATTTCTTGCAGTGGCACAAGTACTTCATCATCATCATCATCATCATCATCTATATTGCATTCCAAACTGTCATCTTCGCTGTCAAAGCTGCTTTTTGATTTTCCATTCAGCTTGGATGTACAGGTGCTTTCAACTTTTAAATCCCTCGAAGGTTGTGAAAACCTACAGCCACTGTCCATTCGCCCTTCTTTAAAAGACAGTGAATGGGGAACACTTTTACCAGTACCTTTGGAGAGTATCAGTTTCCCAGATCCTTCCACTGAACCAGAAGCACTTTCGGAAGTCTCACCTTTTGTTTGTGAAAACCTGTTGCTGGATTGAATACTGTAAGCACGTCTTTCTGTTCTTTTCCCATCTTGCTCTTTCTTAGCATCCAATACCTGAGATAAGCCAGTGTTCTGGGGATGAGATCTCACCCCTTTTGTATGCGTTAAGTGATGGAGAGAAGGCAACACAGCACTTTTTTCCTGAGAAAAAGGAGGGGACTTTTCCAAGAAAAAGCATGAGTTAGCCACCTGTAATTGATTCTCTTTGGTATCCACAACTGAAATGTGATTATTCTTACCAGGACTGTGTGCAGAATATGAAGATGACAAACCAACAGAGGAGCAGTTATTTTTCTCATTTTCATGGTTTGAGCTGAGGTATTCCTCCGGCAGAGGAGAATCATGTCTAGGTAAAGCAGCAGCCTCCATCAGTTGCATAACACCACCACAAGTAGACTTTAAAAGGATATTTTTTACAAAGTGGGACTTCCTATTTTTGCATTTTGCAGGTGATCTACTAAAAGCAGGTTCATTCAAACTTGATACTTCAGACCGATGTGAACTGTCTGCATCCACACTCATGGCAGCACGTTTTCTTTTCCCAGGAAAGTCTATTTGTTTTGATCGCCCAGAAGACATCTTAGTTCTAAGGCAGCATGAAGGAACAGACTGGGTCTTCTGCACACAAGCAGCCATCTCAGATGATGTTCTCAGTGCATTTGAAGAAGATGCCTCATGTTTGTAAACCCGCTTTGGCTTTGGTTGAGATGGGTCATCTAAAAAGTGTTTTAAGATGGTAAACCACTGTTGTCATGTTTAAAAAATAATTAAAACCTCCAAAACAACATCTTACCCTTAAAAAAATAACTGGTTTTAAATCAGCTATGAGTGAATTTTTTTTTAATCAGAAACAATACTTCCATTCTGCTTAAACACAGTGGACCACAATTAAGATTTAGTTGATACTGTACTGTTACATTATTGTACGTTATTACTATGTTATTGTAACTAACTTGGAAATGAAATTAAATCCTTTTATTCTAAAGCAGCTCAGTAGCCACTGTACGACACTTTTTCTATGTACTAGAATCAGTCAGTCTTTGGAAACAGACAATAGCCCAGTTGAGGTATGCAACTGGAAGAAAATGTCTGTAATTATGTATTATGTTTATGAGGAATGAACAGTATAAAAAGAATTTTGGGATAATTTTAACAGCAGTCATAAAAAAAAGCATTCAGAATACAAAGAAATCTGTTTTGAGGCTATTATATGGCACCAGAGCCCACCACCTTCATCATGCTTTTCTGCTTCCTGTCCTAAGCTGGCATCAGCCCCTGGCCACTTCATGCCAAGCTACTTCATGAAGCTGATGTGTCTTAGAACTTCCCAACTCAATTTTCAGCCAGATCACCTCCTCCCACTGCTGGCCAAGTCGCACAGGTGGAAACTGAAGCAGAGCAGCATTGCTCCCCTCCACCTTTTTAAAATCCTCCTACTGACCAAGCTCAAGTTTCTATTCATGTGAGCTTTTCAAATTCAGTTGTACCTACTGTAGAGTAAAATTACATGGTTAAAAAACAGACAACAAGCAACAAGAATACCAGCTAAATTTTAGTGCTTGGTTCAACAAGAATGTTCCTCCTGGATTAAGCTGAAATTTGTTAACCACTACAGGGAATGTGGATTTTCCAAAATGCCAGAGAAACTATAAAAATAGTCAGGTACTAAGGGTTTAAGGCAAAGAAATATCATGACTTCTAATTAAGTTAGAAATAATCTGTTTTCACTAAAACCCCAACTTAACACCTTTTCAGACTTGCCACGTATTGGAAATAATCTTGACAATACAACAGCTTTTTTTTTTCTTTTTCTTTTTTTTTTTTTTTAAGAGAGAGAAAGCAGAAAAACATAACTCCAAGAAAACAAGCCAATAAACAGAGACACTAAGTGATGAACCTGATTGTTTCATTAAATCCATATTATCAACACTGCTTCTACCTGAGGCAATCTTCCTTGAACCAGAATGCGGTATTTTTCTTAAAGGAAATCCATTTCCCTAAAAGTAAAGATGGAGAAAATAAAAAAGTTAACTGCATACTTTCTAAAACCAGGATGTTGACATCTTGAGCCGTGTTAAATCCAGCACAGCCTTAGTTCCGCACACTCCCAGAAACATAGCAATGTACTTCATTTAAAACTTAAACCACAGTGCAAAGATCTCAACACAAGGAGCCCCCCCAACTCAAATTTTGTATCTTTTCCTTCAGATTGGCCTATGGTTCTATCTCTCTCCACTTTTAGGGCCATTAGCAAGCCTGGGTTATATGGCAACATACTCTATTTGGCTTTCCTCAAACAAGTCATTAGGAACTTAAAAAACAAGCTGACAGAAAGCACAGACAGCAAATATAGAGGAAAGGGTGCTAAGGGGAAAATGAAACACAAACTAAATCTTTCTTTCTGTTCCATTCATATTGCATTATAGAATCATAGACGATAGACTCACTGAATCGTTCAGGTTGGAAAGGATCATCTAGTTCCAACCCCCTGCCACAGCCAGGGACAGCTCACACTAGACCATGTCGCCCAAGGATCTGCTCAACCTGGCCTTGAACACTGCCAGGGATGGAGCATTCACCACTTCTTCGGGCAGCCCGCTCCTTATGTCTAACCTGAGTTTCCTCTGTTTAAGTTTAAATCCATTACCCCTTGTCCTATCACTACAGTCCCTGATGAAGACTCCCTCTCCAGCATACTTGTAGGCCCCCTTCAGATACTGGAAGGCTGCTATGAGATCTCCAAACATTGTTCTCTACACAACACTGTTAGAAAACATAAGGTTGTAAGACATTTAAGATAAAGACAATTTTTCTACAAAACACAATTTAAAGTTACAATTTCCATGCTTACATCTAATCCAGAATATCTCCCCTGCTTTTAAACCAGGATTTCTCATTTATTGTAAAATAGTTAAGAACCAGCTTACCTAAGCATGACCTAAAGTTCACAAAGGAACAGCAAAGAGCATAAACGTTTTTACAGCTGAAAAAGGCAGTACTAGGAACCCTATCCTGATAAGATAAAAATCACCGATTTCCACTTTTAATTACCCTTTTAAACACACCTGATGTGATATGCTTGTTCCTGAGAATGACTTTCTTTCTATGCAGAGAGCTCCCAGTGACATCGTGAATTCAGAGTCAGCTGATGCGCAGGGCAGTTTCCTGGGAAGCCCTGGGGTTTGGCGCAGAGCTCTGTTGTTCACGGTGCCATTGTTTCTATCACAGGCTTGAGTATCAGCTTCTGGTGATGAAACCCATTTGTCAGAGTCTGAACTTGTGTCTTCTAGATCCATACAGTCAGTTTTCTGTTCCCAACAATTTCCACAAGACAATGGTGCTCTTGTTACTCCTAGACACTTCTCATTTCTTCCCTGATCTGACTTGACAGTTTTATCCTTTTTCACTAAGAAATGGCTGTTTTGAGACCCTGGATTAACAAGGAGTTTTTTAATCACGACCTTTGGGTACAACGAACACAGTGCCTTGCATGCTCTGCCATTCTCTAAAACGTTTGCACTGTCTTTTTTCTCTTCAATTCTTCTCCGAAAGGCATCTAACACAGGACTTGTGTTTCGTGTTCGGTCTGGCATCTTTTTTCTTCTGACCTTCTTTGGAGAAGACACTTTCTTTTCAAAACGCTCAGCACACAAAGCTGCATCTTTTACATTTCCACTGTCCGGTAAGCACAATACGGTTCTGTCTTTATGGCCAAGGTCTAAGAGAGAAAAGACAAAGACAAATTATTCACGATCACAATACTGCGGGGGGAGAAAGTCTTGCTGGACTGTATTACTTGCTATTTTATCTCTTTCACACATGCAATTCAAAATTAATTTACTTGATCATTTAGTTTTGCTAGTGCCACGCAGTTTATTTTGTATTAAAGAACTGCATGATCTATGTCACATCTTCAGTTGTTAGAAAGTCTAGCTCAAGCCTGAGACAGTAACTTGAATAATTACATCATTAAATAAATTCATTTTATTAGGAAATTAATTGGTTTAAAATACATTATTAGAAAAAAATTCAGTGTGCACATATTGACATACCTGGTAAGCTATACTCTTTACATTGCTGCTCCAATTTGGAATGAGATTAAACTATAGTTCTGCACACTTAGATAAACAAACCTCACATAATACCCTGTTTTAAAAAAACATACTTACCTTGGTTTAAAACTGGTTTGAAGAACTCTGTAATGGTCTGGTTTCTGAAGAGAAAATATAACTTCATCATTTTAAAAGAACAAAATCTAAACATCCATACAGTGAATATTGACAAAATTAAAATGCTGCAATTTATTTCTACAGATTTGGTTTTAAAGCCAGCAGCTCCTGTTCTGGATAGATCAGAGAAAGCATCAACATCCTCATCACCTTCTAGCCTTCTTCCGCTTGGCTAATGAAGCTAGCCTGTCATTCGAACCGTTTCCTTTATCATCCTAGTAAGTCTTAAACACCACTCCAGTTTAAATTAAGCTTTCTTAAATGGGACTGACCTCCTTTATATCCAGTATGTCAGATGAAACCTCACCAGTCACTTGTGTGATGGTTTTAACAGCCTCCCCATCTCCACTGTCAACATTTCAAGCTGGTAACTCCTACTGGCTGTTTATCAAGGTGTAATAGCAGTAAGCAGCCTTATCAATACCATCAGTGACCAAACTCTCTTCAACACATTATTAGTTGCCATCAAGTCTAACCAAATAGTTCTACCTGCAAGTAATACCTTGCTGCTCAAAAGCCTTTGTGGCTTTTTTCCACACATCTGGTGCCAGGCTGGGATGGAAATCCCTACCTGCACTATTACCAGACTCCTCAGCAAGAACTTGTACCAGCACTGCCCCTTAACAAAGTACACGTTAGCAGCCTCCCTCTCAGCAAGGGCACACATTAAGGGCACCTTCTGACTTCCAACAGAAACAAGTCTACAACCATCTTACTTTTATACATACACAACATAAGTAATAGCTTTAAATTAGAGGTATATTATCCAGCAAGAGGTAAGTGGGATGTGAGAACACGAAGGCATTTCTCTGTCAAGAGAATGCACTTCTAAAAATGGGTATTGTACATTACTCAGAAATCTGACCATTAAAATGCAGCATGAACTCTGAAGTTGCTAACTTTATCTTCTCCCACATAGCAAGGAATTTTATTAACGACTTCAAGGTTACACTTAAGCCTGTTTTGGAAGTGTCTTTTCAAGTTAAAGATATAATAAATCAAGAGCAAAACAGATTTAAGACCTTCTTCCATCTTTTGTAATATTTCTGTGTCTTCCAAAGCAAAGCTCTACCGTTACTGTGCAACGCTGATTACAGAAGCAAAACTTATTTATACCATATTCTAAGCACCCCAAGTGACTACTTTCACAGAATCAATAACCATTTTTGAAGTTCAGACCAGAAGAACCCACTGCTCAACTGCTCAAAGTAAACTTGGATTTCATTTTCAATCTTTCCCTAAGCTTGTTACTTTCACTTTCACATTTCCTAACATGGCTTCTGTATTTTTAGCACCTGCACAAATACAAAAAGCTGTTCATGATACATTGATACTTCTTAATCAGGCTACTGGCAAGCAGTGATGTTGAGAATACTGTAACTCAATGAAGAAACATCTGTAACTGGAACATGTGTCTCTTCATCTTACCAAAGAGAACAGAAAAACTACTTGTCTCCAACTTGTCCCAGCTTAATCTGATGTCTGTTTTTCCAACATGCTGAAGCACCAGGGTCCCCAAATTTCAGTTCAACAGAAGAATAAAAAGGCTGAATTGCAGGTTTATTCGCTATTGTTGCTGTTGCTGACTGATTAGTCTCCCTGTCATTGACCACCTCCCACTCTTGACACCCCAACAGCACCTTCCCACAGCAAGGCTCTCTCAGTCTTGCATTCCTCAGGACACTCCTCTGATGATTGCTTCTGACTGCTCTCTCACCTGCAAAACAATGCCGTGCCACAGCTTTCTACATTGCACATCTTTCCAAAACTCTTCAATTTTCCTAATTAAGAAACTGTACTTCTCACTTCTAGGTTAAAGACCCATCTGCAATACCAAACACTGCTGGCAGTCCAAATCTTATCTTCAGTTACCACTCAGATTCCTCTCCAAAGAAGAGGAATCTTCTTCTTCTGCTTTTGGTTTCTCTTGAAGACAAGCCAAAACCGAAGCTTTCTGCTACCTTTTTCCTTGTTTGCACAGCCACTGATTTTGAAGGACTGCTTATGTCCCTCCCACATTCACTACCTCATTGTTGTCTGGCATTCTAATGCAAGAGCTTTCTAACAAAATTTGTTCCATAATGATTCAGAGCCTTGTATAACGTAACTGAGAGGATGGAGGCACTGATGTCAAAAGAAAAGGGGTTTTGTTTGTACCCTCCCTGGGATAGGTTTAACTTGACTGAAGAGTGATTTGTCTTAGATTATTTGTTTTAAAGTACTTATCTATTGACATTTTCTACTTTGCATTTGTAATTCTGCTTCTGGGAAGTGCAAAGGATAGGAACTATCCAGCTAAAGCAAAATAATAATTTCTCGAGTGCTATACTGAATCTCAGACAAGGAAGTGGACTAGAAAAATCAAACAAAGACAAATCAAAAAAGCAAGCAAGCATGTAATACAATACAAGAAGGAATATGAGAGTACTGGGCTTTCCAACCTGTTCTTCATATATATGAAAGTACAAACAGAACTGTGATTTTCATGTGAACAGGACCATAACTGTTCACAAACTATTCAGGAAAGAATTTCCACTCTTGCTTTAGTAAAAGGTCAAATTATCAGCCCCAAAAGAATGAAGAACTGCTGAAGCAACAACAATTACTAGGTTTTACTCTTTTTAACCTGACATGAAAGTCACAGTTGTTTCATATATCTTTGTCAACAACTACATAGCTCTGGTTAGCACTTTTTGGCAAAATAAATAAATTCAGCAAAAGATATTCATCCCCACTAAAAACTGACCCACTGATTTTTGGTGAAATCTCATTTTTAGTGAGACACCAGGGAAACACTAAAAAACACAGAGAAAACCCATAAAATATGATCTCACTTGAGGGGAAAAAAAAAAAAGCTACCCAGCTAGGAGATGGCAGGATCCTTCCAAGTCTTTCAAAACTGAGGGCACAACCTGCATGAAAGAGGGAGGGAGAAATTTTTCCCACTTGCATAAAAAGACAAACCCCTGAGTAAAAAAATCATAGAATGATTAGATTTGAAAAGGACCTTAAGATCATCTAGTTCTAACTCACCTGCCATGGGTAGGGATCGCACAAAACTATGTCATCCATGGCTCTGTCCAACCTGGCCTGGAACACTACCAGGGATGGAGCATTCATAACTTCTCTGGACAACCCATTCCAGTGCCTCACCATCCTAACAGTAAAGAACTTCCTTGTATCTAATGTGAACTTCCCCTACTTTAGTTTGAACCCATTACGCCTTGTCCTATTGCTACAGTCTCTAATGAAGAGTCTCTCTCCACCATCCTTGTATACTTTAACAGTAATTCGTATTTACAGCCACATCAGTGATTATCTCTGCTTGGATAAAACCTGTAGTTTAAAAAATCTGTGCTAGAAACACTAGAAATAGCTCAGAGAAAGCAAAGCCAAACAACATAGAAATGAACTACTAAATGTTGCTATACCTTTTGATGAAATGGAGCATCTTGAAAAGCATCACAGAATTAAAAACCAACCAACCAAAATAACCAAACACAAAAACAACAAAACAACTCAGAACAGAAAGTCACACACAAAACCACAGTCTTTCAGACCACAAGAGTCTTTGAGACAACCACAGCAAAACCAAAGAGTAGTTCCACTTCCTTGGGCGAGAAGCAACACAGAAGAGGAGCTGAACTTCCACCTTCTCCCCTTCCTTCAAATGTTAGAGCTATCAAAAAAGAGCATCAGCTGAAAATGAATAAAACACTGCTAACAGCGTAAGAAAATTATGACATTGCCTCCTGCTGCCTTCACTGGTGACCTTGTCCTCTAGCATTGTTATCAGTACAGTTCACAGCTGGAACCAGCTTGAAATCTGAATCAGTGACAACTTAAGTTCCCTCTTTAAAGCGGAACTGCTTAAGCTTGCTGAGCTCCACAGGCAGACTGCTAACAAACACTGACAAGATAGGAGGATGTATAGTACACATATTCTGAGCCATGTGCTGAAGATGTCTGGCAGTACTCAGCCAGACAGGGATTTTTTACGTTTCTTCGCATTCTGCAGGCTGCCTGGCTATCAGACGCCCTTCACCTTGGCCAGCAAACTACCAGCACCACTTAAAAACAAGGGCAAGTGCCTCAGGGCTGTAACTGCCAGGGGCGCACTAACGGATGAGGAGGGCACCACCCGACCCCCGCGGTTGGCGCACCACCGTGCTCCCTGTCAGTCTTACATCCCACCAGCCAGGCTTGGCTGGGCCTGGAAGGCTGGAACAGAGAGCAACACCGGGGGCTCCTTCACCGGCCATCGCCGGCAGCGCTGCTCCGGGCCCCAACCACCCCCCACGACTCCGCGGTGCACGCCGGGAGGCCCCCGGAGGGGCGCCCCCTGCTGGAGGGCGGTGTACGCCGGGAGCCGAGCGGCACCCCGCTGGGCGGGCTCGTTACCTGCCTGCGGCCACGGTACCTATCGACGGCCACTACCGCCTGCCGCCGTCCCGCCCGCCCCTCAGCCGCTCCCCTCCGCTACCTTAATTCTTGAGGCGTCTCTCTGGCAGCGGCATCTGGCGTAAAATGGCGTCGGGACTTGATGACGGGCACGCCCACACCGAGCGGCCAGGTCATGGCGCGGGTCTCCCAGATGGCCCCCCAGAGCGGAGAGGAACGCCGGGACCGACGGCTTCCAGCACCATAGCAAAACCAGGCGGCCGAAGCGACCCTCACCTCCGGGGGCTGCGGCGAGAGGCGGCCGCTATGGCCGTTTTTTGCGGTGGCTTTTTTTTCCTCCCTCGAGCTCCGTCGCTGATTGGCTGAGAGGCTGAAGGAGCCGAGCCTCCCATTGGTTCTTTCGCCGCCGGGGGTGGGACGGGTAGACGGGGCGCGGCCGTGATTGGTCTCGAGGAGAGCGGGAGGTGGGAGCGTCCTTCCGCGGCCGGTAGAGCAACGGCTGTTTGGCGCCTTGGTCTTGTGCCGCTAGCCCCCCCAGCCACCAAGACAAATCCAGTTTAGCAAGCCCTTGCTCCATCTCTTGCACTATACACACTGATCCAAGGAG
>JAVHNF010067456.1:23380-34252 GCA_034783455.1 Micropsitta finschii | reverse complement strand
ATGACCCATTAACCCCCATTAATGACCCATTGACCCCATTAATGACCCATTAACCCCATTAATGACCCATTAACCCCACAGAAATATTTTCTGAAACTTAATTAAAAATCCATATTTAAATTTCTTGTTTTGAAGTGTTTTCCTATCACCATTCCTACTTCTATCCTCTTCAGTGAAATGAGTGGAGTACTGTCAGCAGATGGAATAAGGCAGACCTGAGAACACTGGGCCTTGGAGAGCGGCTTGATAGGATTTTCCCCCAATGACTGCAGGACTTTTTCTAGCCCATGCTATGCAAGCACATGCCTGCTTTCCTACTTTAAATTAATCTGACTCCTGACAGCCCTGCAGGTAAGCAAAGCTGCTTTAATACCCATCTTCATCTCTCCATGTTTCAGTTCATTGGAAGTAAAGGTGTTGAGTCAAAAGACACTGCAGACGTAGTACTGTAAAAAGCAGCAAAGAAAAGATGCACAGGTACTAGTGGTCCCAATTTCATTGCCAAATCTCCAAAGATCTGGTGAATCATTAGCCACACCAAGGAGAAGGAAGTATCTAAGAAATTCTTTGGTTTGAGCTCTTTCAATATCCTGCTTCAGGTCCCAGAGAGACCTCACTGCTCTAGTGGGAAAAGTAGAAATGAGGATTCATCTGGAAGTAGATGTGTTTGCCAATTTTTTTTTGGCTCCATAAAACATAAGGAGCATAGATGTATATTGAAAGGCTTCACTGATTATAGCACTAATCTCAATTATGGGATATACCTGCAAGGAATTTTATTTGTCATCCCCCCATATTACCAAAAAGAAATATTCTGGCCACTCAGTTTTCTAGAATGGGGCTCTTTCAGTTGCTGTTTTTATATAGTATAAATTAAATGTACCCTGTGTTGCAAACGGAAGCATAACTCTGATCTAAGGATAAGGCCTACATGAAGTAGCAAGGAGAAACAGGTCTCCACACGTGACCAGTCCCCATTCGTGACAAGTGCACAGTAGCTCTGCCATGCTGAATTGTCAGCTAAATATGAGAATGCAGCACATAGAGGCCTTTGAAAATGCTGCTTCACTGTCTGCAATTTATGGATGTACACCAGAATACTTCCTGGTGGGAATGCAGAGTGAATTTCCATTTCTCTGCTCCTCTTTGCTCACAGAGGTTCAAAAATCTCTACATTAAACTTAAGCAACTTATATAAGTACAATTCCAAAGAGATTTACTCCCCTGCTTCTTCCACATCATTCATAAATGATTGAAATGTCCTTTGATAACACTATTTCCAAGCCATTTCCTCAGTTTGAAATTGAGCTGAACATCTCCTGCATAAAATTTTCTAACTGGAACATAAATCATAACTCTTTGGCATAGCCGCCTGTTCTGTGATTTATAATTGACTGGATTCAGAAATAAAGGTTTTCAAAACAGTCTTTTGGATCTGGGAAAAAAAAATACAGTTTTTTTTCACTTCAAATCCTTTCAGTTACAATACCTGTAATAGGCATTTTAAACTTACAGGGTAAGCCATAAACTTTTCTCCTTGCAATTGTACAGGTTGATGTGCGACATGTTGTACCCTCCACATTTTAGAGAACAAGAATACATTAGTAACATCCAAAATACATCCAGATACATTAGTGATTAATTCTACCAAGAACTACATGAAAAAAATATCATTGTATAGAGAGAGCATGCGTAGAACAGCTTGCAGTAAATAAGGCCAGGGTTTATGTAGAGAACAAGAAGGAAAAGGTAAAATACTTGATAATGGAGCACAGCACAAAACACATGGCAGGAGGCAGAAACCCCACGTCATGTATGTAATGACATAAACCAAAGATTGTCTTGTAAAGCAGGCATAAGAGGAATTTAGGTGCCTAGACAATCCTAATTATTAATCCTAATTTAACAATTAGGAAAAAAAAAAGAACAGTACATGGAATACTATCGAAGTTTAATCTAGTGGTTTATTTATAGGGAAAGTTGTGCCTGTGACAAAGTCATGGTATAATCAAAAGAGGAAGGCTGGCCTACTACTAGAGAAAACAGTAGCGAGTCAGAGTTAGAACCCTAGCTTATATACAGGTTTCTGTGTAACCTCAGATAACGTATTTTCTATGCTATAAAGTAAGAACAATGGTATTTCCTAGGTATTTGTGACATAAATTAACTTTTACTTCCTGGCACATGAGATCTGGCAAGGAAGTGTTCCACTGAAAAAATGTATAAGAACCAAAACTGTAAATAAATATTAGTCACTATGTCACTAACAAAGCTACAATTTGTCCTACGCTTCCCACTTTCCCATCCTCTTAGTGCTTCATGGAAATTCTGCAACTACTAAAATACAATGCAGCACATTAACTATGAGGCCGAAACAAGTACCTCAAGCAAGAAAACAGCCTCTGCCCAGAGCTGAAGATAACAACCAGAAGACATTGACTATGCTACTAAAATAATTTAAATGATTAAGATTTCACAGGTGTCCTTACCTTATCGTTAGCTGCTCACGTGAAGATTAGATCATTACATTGAACTCCTATTGGGAAAAGACATTTCCCAAGCACTACCTTATCTTTTCAAGTTACTTTGCTAAGTACACACTGATAAGAGGAAGCTTCAGAGCTGCTCAGGCGTTTGATACACAAGAAAGCAGGAGCCTTTTCCTACCTGAACCATATATGCCTCCTGCTGGCTAAACTGTTTGACTCTTCTCATTTGGGTCAACAAACTAAATTCGATTGGATAATATGTTGGTCGATTTCATCTGGAAGCAAAAAAAAACCAAAACAAACAAAAACCCCAAACAAAGGTAAAGAAAAGGTTTTTTCATTTTTTAGCCTTTTTAATTTATTTTTTTTTTAATTTGAAATAATAAGTGGTTCCTTTCACTTTCAGGGAAAAAGTTCATTTTAAATGGAAATGTGACCTTCTTGTACAGGTTTAAAAGATATTTAACGTAAATTGAATTCAACCTGTCAAGATATAATAGAAATTCTGTTACAATGAAACAAAAGCAGTAAGGCTTTGGTCATTATGGTCATTAAAATACCCAGAAACAAAGTGAGTACTTCTGCCTTCTATATGTACCAGAGATGCTAACGATGGCCTCCCAACACAGTAGAGAAAGAAACCCCACATCTGTCTATTCTGCATATTTTGTTATTTAATGTTGGCAGTGCAGTATCCTAACATCCACCTGTTTCATAGCTGATAACATGTTCAAATCTTTGCCTAGTCAAGGAACACTGACATATCTGAGTTTACCGCTTAACAGGTTGACATTTCAACCAATGTGTTTTGACCTTCTGCACTCCAGATACATATTAATTGTGACACAAACTATTAATGATCACATTAATGGACATGAAAACCTCCTGCAAAGAGCATGCAGATTCTCTCTACAAGGCTATTTTCCTTTCCAAAGCTCACAGAGCTATTAAACATAGCTCTTTCTCTGGGTCCATAAGCACCTATAGGTATCCTTTTAATTCTTAGTACAAACTGACCAGTAAACTGACTAAATAACAAAGCAATACCAGTGCACACAGAAAGGAAAAGACTTAACTATTTCCTCTTATTAAGCTACATGTTTTTACATATAACATTATATTTTTTAAAACTTTTTTCAGCGCCTGAGGGCATCCCTAGTGTACTCATTTTCCTATAATGTAGACGCTCAGTGGGAGTTTACTATACATGTTCATAGCAGGTAAGCCTGCCCAGACAAGTATGAAAAGATCCATGCAGTTAGCTGAGATAATCATTGCTTAAAACAAACAGCCTTAGGACCACAAATATGACAGTCACCTTCATATTTATAGAAAGTTCCTCAGTTTTCTTGGCCTTCACAGCTTCCCCTCACACATAGAAAAACACATCAGCATCTACCACACAGAGAGCTTAGATTAAATTTACTGTAGGTGGACCCCTTGCTAGGGGTGTTAATGAGGAGCAGATGAGCAGGAATAGGAAACCCAAGAAGGGGTGTGTAACTGATGATGGGCAAGAGAAATTGCCAGGCACAGCCTGAACCTGTTTTGCTGTTGCTTTAAATTGGCTTGTCTGGGAACTGCCAAATAAGAGCTAAAAAGATCAAAGTGCAGGATTGCAGGTGGGCACGGCTAACCTATTAGTGCTCTGCCTGAGTAAGGAAGGTTCAGTCCACAGAGAAGAAAGCAGACTTAGCAAGGCAAGAAACTTAAGCATGATGAAAAGCAGAAATGAAATTATTCTTTTAAAGCTCTTGTTAAGCTATGAAAGACAGAATAACTTCTTGCTAAAAAGGAATTCACATTTGCAGGATGAGATAGTAAAAATTTCATTTTCCAGTTTATTTCAAGACAAGCTTGTATTTTAGGGTGATTCCTCCTCTTTTCCTTCCCGTGAAAAATCCAGTCATACATTTTCCCTCAAACAGCAAGACTGTGCTGTTTGTTATAGATCATTCTCAGCAGGCAGCTGTACAGAATGGTTTCAAGGGGAAAAGGTGACAATTGCACCTTATAAGGGTCTTTTTGTTGTTATTTTGTGTTGTTTGTTTTTTTTAACTTGACAAACTATGTTTAGTTTATCAAACTGAGATACATCAGAATGAGAGACAGAAATAAAACAATGTGACTGGCTTCACAGCACCATGTGCATTCCCCTTGAGATGGACCTGCTCTAGGTCTACCCTGAACAGTTGAGTAGGCTGTTGGCTTTGAGACATCCCACCCCACTTGGAGGATTAAACACTTTAGTATAAATCTGACAGCACAACTTGTATCTTTCTGCACCTAAGGCTCACTGGTAATCTTGTTGTTACTCAGATAGTGCTTATTTCTCTTCTAACAGAACATGCAGTCATTGTTTGTTTGCGCTTAATCCCTCAAAAACCTGCTGCTGTATTCACACGGTGGAGGAGTGTCACTTAGCCTGGCTCCAACCTTTCAACACACTTTAACAGATGTGACAATGATATCCAGAGCTCATTTTTCCTGCTGCAACATCTTGAAGTCATCCCCAGGTCTGTAATATTACATTATAAAAATGGCCCCTTGAGTTTCCAGTCTGTCTTTACTGACTCTTTGCAAAACAGCCTCAGTTTACGTTCTGTTTTCTTTCTTTTTCTATCCTTGCATTCCCAGCTTGTGCTCTCAAATAGGCTGGATACTTTCTTTCCCACAAACCCTCAAAGGAAGAAGATACTTACAGGCAAAACTCTGTCCTTTGTGGAATTTTTTGCCTTTTTATGCCCAGATAATCATGCAAGGGGAAGCAATTAGTTCAAAATTGTTAGATCTGTACATAGTGCATACAGTTATAATAGTCTTACTCCTTGAAGGATTAGCTCCGAAAGGTTAACAAAAGCATAATGCAGTGTGCATGTCTTTATTTTCATTGATGCCATCTGCAAAAACCATGAAATGCACAGAAGTCCAGATATGTTCAGTGAGATAAGAGGCTTTTAGGTAAAAGATTTTGGTCTGGGTTGATTTGGATGGTTTGTTTGTTTGTCAGGTTGTTTTTCTAAGAATTACAGTACACGGTTTTCCTGATTTGGGGCAAAGATGAAAGTGAATTGTTTACTTCAAGAAATACTCAGATTTCTTAAACAAAGTAGAACTGTGTTGCTCATTTTACCCTCCTTTTTTTTTTTTTTTTTTCTTTTTCAAATGATTCTTATGGTTCTAAATGAGAGAAAACAGTGAATTGCCCTTGGTGAATCAATGCTGGATTTTCCCAGTCATGTGCTTCATTTGACTTGTTATAGTCCACAAGGAGGATTCATTCCATAGCTTTTACAGGGACTGAAGTAAGACTGATGTGCCTCTAATTTCCTGGATCCTCCTTTAAGGAGGTAAAGGGTAAAGACAGAGGTGTAGATAGTGTTGAGAACCTCTCCTTTTTCAGTGCTATTACTGACTAATTCACCTGTCTTGATTAACAGTGGGCTAATACTTTGTTTCTGTTTCTGCTTGTTGCTTACGTGCCTGAGGAACCCTTTCCTGTGGTTTTTGACATCTCTGGCCAATCCCAATTAAAGCTGAGCTTTTGCTTTTCTAATGAATCTCTGCACACCCTGGCAATGCCCTTGTAGTTCTCAACAGGTACTTGTCTGCTCTTCCATCCCTGTTTAAATTTGGTTCAGTAATGATGTTCACCCAAAAGAGAGCATGGGACTCTACCCAAGAAATGGCACCATCAAGAAACACATCAGCGGTTTGTGCCAGAGAGAAGGAAGAGATGACACAATCTCCTGCAGTGGGGAAAGTCTCCAGTGTCCTCCATGGAAATGATCTAAAGCTTTGCCAGAAAGCAGCTCGCTACGTGCCAGCCTAAGCAGTGTGCCGTGAAACCCATTCAGTTTTAGTATGTTAATTCTAAATTTGTTATTTATTCATGCAACTTTTATCTTTTTTCTTTTTACACTACCATGTAATAATTTGTTTCAGAAATAGTTACCGTTATGCAAAACAGCAGACTGCACTGAGAAAATCATGTTTCAGCAAGAATCTAGTGCAATCCTTATCATCCTGCATACAGATTCTAAAGCAAAAAATAAGGTATTTCACAACTTTAACAATACATCCACCCTCTTTCATTTTTCTGTTTTTTTCACCATCTTTCTCAATCACCTCTAGGAACAATTACTTGGGCCAGCTGGTTAGATAAATCAGCTTGCTCAGGGACTCTAAAAACAAAGCAGCCTTCTGTATGTCCCAGACAAGAAGTCACAGAGAAAACAGTTGTAGCTAGATAAGGACATGCCCTGGAAATGAAAATCAAGTGAACAAGCAGAATGAGAATGCAAGTAAACTCAAAAATGTAAATAACCATCTTTGCCAGAAAAAATACAGAGTAGCTAAAGCAGGTCTGATTAAGAGGCATATGCTTATGGGGAAGAGACAATTCGGAAATAGGTGGGTTTTGGAGAAATATGTTTTGAGTTACGCAATTAATACACAACAAGTAGAAAGAACCAATCTGAACTGTGTAGCGTGAACAGCTTATAAAAAGTAGCACAGAAACAAGGGAAAAAAATCTTTTTTTCCTTGAAAAAAAATATCTTTTTCTTGGTCCAGAGGTTTTTTCCAAGGGAAGGCTCAGCCACGAAGGGTCTCTATGTACACTATATAGAAGTATCAACCATGCTTGCAGAAATTATCACCCCCATTTGCTGACAAAAAGAACCACAGTGCAAGAGTTTGCACCCTCTGTGAGTACACTATGACTGGCTCGTGCTGCAGTTTCTCAAGTTGACAGAAACAAGACAAGACAGCAAGGGAAACCAAGGCCTCACATAGTCAACATGAAGACACCAAAAAAGC
Organism: Micropsitta finschii; assembly: GCA_034783455.1. Lineage (NCBI taxonomy): Eukaryota > Metazoa > Chordata > Aves > Psittaciformes > Psittacidae > Micropsitta > Micropsitta finschii. Next base: position 26,942 of record JAVHNF010067456.1, on the reverse strand, counting down.
TGCAAAACCACAAGAGAGTTCACAGTAAAAGACAACCCCAACTCTGTCTGTGCTTCCAAAGGTCAAAAGAGCTTCACCTCCTCTCTGCATAAGTAACTTCTTCCAGACATCCTGGCAAATAATTTCTACAGATAGAGACTAGGAAAGAGAAGTGGTGCATCCTCAAAGCTCTGCTTCTTGCTTCTCTACTGACTGGTCACCAGATGCAGAAACATGGCTCAGTACGAGTATAAGTATGGCTGAGAGTTTGTGCTTCTCTTCTGAAACCAGCCCAGCTTCCCAAATTAGAGACCCAGAAAGCATCATAATCTGGATTGTCTACCAAAAAGAAAAGGCAGGAGTAGCAAAAGAAGCATGAAGGTTCAGGAACAGTGAGATTACCTGCAGTGCACTGTTTCCACAATAACCCACAAAAGGGAAAATTACAGCTCCTCTACCCTTGATGGATGATAAAGACAACAGAGAGAGAGAAAAAAACAACAGGAAAAGGGGTTTCATCATCCAGGTCTTTGTTGCAATTTCTTTTTTCCATTTTTGTAAAACATTACGTCATAAAATAAAGACAATAGCAGCAAAACTCATCAAGATGGCACAAGCACATTCTGCTCGGTACGCTGGTAATTACATTTATGGAATTGTCCCTTTTCTGAAAATGCCTTTATAAAGCACTATAAAATCTTACAGAGAGAGAGTGAGGGACAGAGACAAAAGCGTAGATAGAACATGCTTGCAAATAGATTTACTGATTGCTTATACTATAATCTAAAGTTGATCAGGAAAAATAGGTCAGCATCCTACCAGAACGGTTTTCCAAAATTTTTAGAAAGTTCTTTATCAATTGCATGGCTGAAAAATCACTAATAATGAGGTTTCAGCCCTACCCACAAGGTCCTGATCAAATTGTTAGAACTTGGAAAAAAATCTATCTAAAACTACATTGAAACCCTGGCCTGAATAAATATAAATTGCTGGTAAGCTGTGATCCAGATACAAATCCTGTCTTTTTCTAATTATAGCTACTACATGTCTCCATGATCTGGGAAACTGCTAAATGGTAGGCTGAAATCTGGTATGTTTGGCTTGCATCTCACAATAGGCACTGTAAGCTTTCCTCTTTAAGCACCCAGCTCTCACAAGGGAAAAAATGAGTGTGTAGGTGGAATATATTAGAGAGATTAAAGTATTCTCTCTCACATGCCAAATATCACCTGCCTGTGATTTGCTCTCAAGGAGCTGAGCCAAGGAAAGCAGATCCTATTTGCCTCAAAAGGCCACCTGCTAGAGAAATGTTCGCTTTCCCCCAAAAGCACTGCTATTTCCTGGTGGTAAGACTCAGCTCAGATGTGACCTGTAACCAAAGATGAAGGAGCACAGAATTTCACATCTACCTGCATGGTGAGTGAAGGCATCAACACTAAATCTCTGTGCAAGAACCGATTACATGGGCCATGCAAAGGTTGGGCATGTGCACATGTTCACTGAAGACCTTTTTAAACTGGTTTCTGAGAACTCACCATGTTGTGGATAAGACCTGCCTTCAGAGTGACCTTCTCAACCCAGCATGATTCAGCTCACAAAGCATGTGCTATCTACATCAGGAGATCTCCAAATCAGCTTTCACAACTGCTTCCTCAGTTGCTTGATTTCAACAGCATGAGGCAATAATCTAACATCATTATGTACTTCAGTTGCACTGGCAGGAGGAAAAAAAAACCATATGGTCCTGCTCAGCAATGGTATTGAGGAGAGTAACTACTACTGACTGTAAAGGAAATGGGAACTTTGGGAAGAATTAGGCAACCTAAAGGAAATTTCAGATCTGCATTTTTTTGCTGATATATTTCAGGTAACTAGTTTCATACATTAATCTGCAAGCCTTTATCTGAATTTCATAGATTTGTGTTGATTTGCTTTGTGTTATCACTGATATTTAATTGCTAGGAAACTGTTTCTAAGGCTGGGCTTACCTGTATTTAGCACTGATATAATGCCATCCCAGCAAGTGTAAATGGCACTGTAGAGATGAGTCAAAACAGCAGGTATTTTGTTCTAAAAAGCTTAGAAATAACAAGCTAGCTCCACTTTACAGCACTGATTTTATGGGACAGATTTTTGGCCTTAGATTAAGCAAAGCAGTTCAGAACAAATAAATGTACAGGAAGGACTGAAGCAGTTCCCAATCACCTTTCAAATTCATACCTATTTAGTAGAAGACTTCTTGTTCTATGTTAGTAGGTAGCATAACATAGATCTTGGGTTTTGCCTGTTATTTATTTTTAGTGGAAGACAGGAAAAGCGAGACCAGCAGACATCATGCAACCGGACAACACAAATAGACCCCTGAGAAAACCAAAGCTGGCAAACAAACACCACATTTACAGCATAAAGACAAACTCTCCAGGAAAATGCAGGGGGTTTAAGGACAGGGTTTTTAACACCCTGAACTCACAGACATATTTTATTGTAGGTTAGAAAATTTTGTAGAAAATCTCTGGCATAGCCCATTAATGGCTTTGGAAGAAGCAGACTTCCACTAGAGACATCATAAAGCCAGACTCAGAAGCTCAGATGATTTATAATTTCATAGCAACAACCAAAATCAGATTTCATGAATATAAATCACTGGAGGGTTTATTTACTATTATTTCTAATAACATTTATTAGAAATAATGTTCTCTATTAAAGGATAATGAAATTCAGAGACTGCCACATGGATGAAGATACAAATCTTTTCGAAACCACTCATGCAAAATCTGCATAAGTTCAGTGATGGTTCAGGAGGATCCCCGAAGTAGCATGCCAGAATTCTCCTGCACAAGACAGGAGAAAGTAGGTCTGCAGAGCAGAAAGCTGTACAAAAAGAGAAGCTGAATTGTCCTTTGTGTGTGAGGGCTGTGGCTACAGAAATTCCATGTTTCCTTTGTTCTTTCAGGTCCCAATTCCCATGTCAAGCCATGTTGTGCTCAAAGCAGAATCTGAGAGTTAACGTCAGTAAGTCGCCCTTTTGTTTGGCTTTCTATATTCAGGCTGCTGTGAAAAAGCGTATTTTAGAACCATTGGATGTGGCTCAGACTACCTTTTTCTAAAACTTTCAATAATGGTGGAACAGCCCCACTACAAATAACATCACAGGTTTTTATAAGCATTAGTAAATGCCAAAGGATGAGAATTTTAGCCATAAAAACACTTCATGATTGAACTGAGATTCTCTCAAGCTGTTGAATACAACTAAAACCAAAGTATGGCCTTTACAAGGAGAGAATTTAGGACATTAAATTGTCATTTTAGTTGTCAGGCATTTCTATCTGGCCCCCTTTGCAATACACCATTTGCACTTCCCATATTATAATAAAAATTATTGAGGTATTTAATAGGCTATAGGTATTTAATAATACAGAAGTATTTACTTCAGTAGCAGACTGGCAGCTTTCTTAGCAAGCTTCACAGACATAGAAATGGAAAGGAATGAAAGAGAGCATTTTGCTTTCATGTAAAAGGTCATCAAATGCTCTGTTCAGTATCTCACTGAGAGTTTATTCAGAATTACCCTTTGTCCCCGAAA
>JAVHNF010067442.1:12170-22352 GCA_034783455.1 Micropsitta finschii | reverse complement strand
GTTTTTCCCTAGTATAGGTCAAAGCCTAGACTGTAGTCTGGAAGAGATTAAAAAGTCAGCAGTTAGGTGAAAAATAGCATAGGTACTTAAAGAAAATCTTGTTACCAGTCTTCTGACCTGTAGAATAAGTAGATTCCAGTACACTTTCTTAAGGAGTTTGCTCTTCACCCAGGTACTGTGGAAATAATGGAAAACTTAAGATGCTTATTTGTGGGGCAAGGTAGTACTCAAGATATGAAAAGATGGCCCTAGGTCTGTATTCCGTCTTTACATACTTCTGATCATGTGGTCCTATTGCCTCTTGGAGGCTTTTTGTATTTGAATTTTAGATGATGACTTTTCTCAGCTTCATTGCCAGCCTCTTATTTTGACCATAGTCTATCAAATACCAGTGAATGTTATTGTGGCTTATATATAATGCTTTCTCAGAGTCCTGACTTTGCTTAACTCTTTGTTATCCTTTCTTTCTACTGATGGTAGGAAACTTCGAATTTAACAGTCTTCTTGCAGCCGAATTCTCTCCCACTGTCATCCCACTGTGATCACAAAAATGAATTACTGTATCAGCGTGTATTACTATTCATATCTTAATTTCTCTCTCCTGGAAATGTCTGTCTCTGTACATTTGCTTTCATAGGAAATGCTCCTTCAGAACTAAAAGCACTGTACTGATTTTTTACTCCTGGCCCAGAAGGAATAGCCAATGCTTTCCTGCAGAAAACATAAAAACCTGAATCCTAATAAATGCACAATTTCAATTTAACCTACACCTCAAACATTCAGAGCACCTGTGAACTGAGAACTATGTTTCTAGAGGAGAAAGCAGTTTTCTTAGTCATAGTTGTAAAAATCACCAAGTCCTGGAGATTTAGACATTCACTTGAGAGGTACATATTAAAATGTTAAATGTAAGCATTGCTCAGGTATAATTCAGAGTCCTAGAGAAATACTGCAGTCTCTGAGAAAACACTCATCACTCTTGTACAAAGTGCTGACAATCTCACTAAACTCTTCATGCTCTAGACTGGGAAAGACACAGACCAGAGAATGGCTGCTCTCAAAGAGCTGCCCAGGCTAAGAACATTGAGGCTGTTCAGTCTGGAGAAGAGAAGGCTGCGTGGAGATCTCACAGGAGCCTTCCAGTGTCTGAAGGGGGCCTGCAAGGATGCCAGAGAGGGACCTCATCAGGGACTGTAGTGGTAGGACAAGGGGTAATGGGTTCAAAGTTAAACAGGGGAAGATTAGCTTAGATGCAAGGAAGAAATGCTTTCCTATGAGGGTGCTGAGGCCCTGGCACAGGTTGCCCAGAGAAGTTGTGGCTGCCCTATCCGTGGCAGTGTTCAAGGTCAGGTTGGACAGGGCTTGGAGCAACCTGGTCTAGTGGAAGGTGTCCCTGCCCATGGCAGGGGGTTGGAACTGGATGAGCTTTAAGGACCCTTCCAACAGAAACCATTCTGTGATTCTATGATCATTGTTCTCTAGTGCTGATACGGAAAATTACTGGACTGCTCTAAAAGGTTCATCCCTCTGCCTTGGCAGTGAGTTCACCGTGCCCTTTCTGGCACTAACGACCTCACGTCCAAAGCCCCAGGTTTCCAGGACTGGCTGCTTGCCTTTGCTCAGAGCACTTGGCTTAGCCGCTCTTTCATCACAATAAATCAGAATTCCACTTGCAGGAGACACAAGGGGAGGGGGATGTGTGTGCCTACTCTCCTGAAACCATAGGTTGGTGTTTCCAGAAATATATGTAAACAAAAGAACCCAAACTCACTGTGCAGCAGGAACTACAATCAAATAGAGGCTGGAGTCCTCAAAATGGCAGATGGTTGGTAACAAGGACATCACCTTCGTTTTACCCTACTCTGCTTTCCTGGGAGGGACACACACAATAGGCGGCACCGTGTCTTTCCACTACTCCTGTGAGTTGGCCACACTTGATCCTGTGGTAGAGCTAGAGATGTGTATGTCTTGTCTGCTTGGAGCTCTTCTGCATAGTGTCCTATTGCTAGTGTCTTATTTACAGGCACTGGCTTCCTGCCCTTACATTCCAGGAGCAGGAACATCACGAGTACACAGAAAATTGAGAAAAACAGCTCAAAAGAGTAAAACCATTTGAAAACGTGTCTGTTCCCCAGGCACTCCTGGGAGAACATGAGCAGCGTGTTTGGAAAAAACCCGACACCTTCCTCTCCTCCTTTGGTGACAGCTGAACCTGCTGAAAATGTGTTATTTGACTTCAAAAGCTGTCTGGGAACCTAAACACCACCCTCATCTGTGCAGCTTCAGCCGTTTCGAGCCAGTCTTAAAGCGTGCAGGCTGGAGGGAAGGCAGCTGTCTGCCTTTGCCCCCCAGGCAGCAGCAGTGATGCTGAGTAGACTCACCCACAGAGGGATGGTCCATTTTCTTTTAGAATGTTTGTAATTAAGAGCTCCGGTTCCCTGGTCATGTGTGTCCTATAAAGCACTAAAAATAAAGCCATTAAACAAAAGAGGCATCATCACTGCTCTTGAAAAACAAAACGAATCTGCAAAAAAGCCCATACACCAGAAGAAAGCAGAGTTTGTGCTGCCTTCCCAGGCCTGGAATGCTGCAGACACAAATATTTAGGGTCATTTGTGAATGCAGCTGAAGCTGTGGAGTTACCACCCTGACATTATCTACACAGACACAATTAAATCTGGAGTTTGTACCCTTGGGATGGCAGCCACCCCACTTTCAGAGCCAACACAATGCTCAAGAAACCAAAGCAGGTACAAGAATAGACTTGTGTCTGCTTTCGGTGATCACAAAATCAGCATGAGAGTTTAAGGTAATTGCATTTTGTGTTCTTTTAAACATGCCTTCTATCATGGAATGGGTTGTATTGGGTTGAAAGGGATCTTAAAGCTCATCCAGTTCCAAACCCCTGCCACCTTACACTAGACCAGGTTGCTCCAAGCCCCATCCAATCTGGCCTTGAACACTGCCAGGGATGGGGCAGCCACAGCTTCCCTGGGCATAGTTAGTCCATTACTAGTGACTGAAAAAGCCAGGAAATACTGCATTAAACAGCACTCACGTGCAGTCCTGCTCCTCCCACAGCTGCCCGCACACCCATGCAGCTTCAGCTGCTCCGGCACAGCGGCACAGGCTGCCGCACCGGCGTCAACACTCTCAGCACAGCCTCACAGCCCCGCTGAGACATGAACCAGAGGCCAGTCACCACTTGGGGAGACTGGGGGAAGATTGCAACCATAGGAAGACTGCTCCTGTCCCCCAGCTGGTCACAGCTATCTCCAAATGCTTCCTCAAGGCAAGCCCCCCAGTATTTCACTCCACCAAAGCCTGCGGACATCCTTGTCCTTGGTGAAGCTGCTGAAGTAAATTAGAGGCGCTCAGCTAAATCTTTTAAGTGAAAGATAGCAGGATTAAATTCCACTTTTGATATAATCCTCAACCCCATCTTCAAGGGAAGTGCAGCGTTGCCTCCAGCCCAGGCTGGTGCCTTCATGCTGAATCACTCTGATCCTGAAGTAAATAAAGCTCTTTAAAAACGGGCAAATGTTTTCTCAGCTGCTCTTCTTCCCTTCAAAAGAGAGGCTGATTGAATTTTTTATGTCTGCAGACATAAATACACGCAGTCAACAAATGCCTCTTAGTAAGAAGCTATCTTCACAAGATAGCTGTTTTTTAGAAAGTATGTTGTGAATCCGTGGGACACTCCTGGATCACACTGCTCTCCTTGCAACTTTTCCTTCTCCTTTCCTTCAGTACTTTGCATTTTATGAACTCCTAAATGAGCTGACTTAAGTCACTGCAAATTAATCTTAGCACGTTGTCAGTTCAGGCTCCCAGTGTCCCCAAGACTTTCTGCTCAACCCTGGAGCTGTGTTTGCCCTGGGAGGCAACAAATACAAGCAGCCCTTTGGCATGAGGCACAGCAACAATCTGAAGGGCTGCTCAGGATGCTGCTGTGCCCTTACCCATCTCCTGGATGGTTGTATGCTCCTTCTCCAGCTCCAGGTCCAAAGCTAGAGCTGAAGCCTAAAACCCGTGGGACAGCCTTTCTACCATCTTAGGCAGACTAAGGGCAAACTTACAGCATGTGCTAAGCTCAGGACTGAACACTATGAACCCCAGCACAGCTCTCCTCCACTGTGGGTATTGCTAGAAACTAGACATGAGCATTCACTCACACAGGTGCAACATTTGCCAGCCTAAGAGGGCAAGTTCCCACCACCCTGAGTCCTTGTGCAGCACAAACTCACAGCCTGCCCACATGGAGAGATGGGGACAAGCTCAATGGATGGCAGCACACTTCCCTCCCGCCCCAGGGCTGAACCTTGCCTGGCTGCAGGCACAATGTCAGGCTCAAGTCCGCTCTTGTCAGACGCTCTTACCACAGTCATAGAATCACCGAATGGTTTGGGTTGGAAGGGACCTTAAAGCTCATCCAGTTCCAGCCTCCTGCCATGGACACCTTCCACTAGACCAGGTTGCTCCAAGCCCTGTCCAACCTGGCCTTGAACACTGCCAGGGAATGGGAAATATACCTTACCCTGGCACAGACTGGCAGCTTGCAAATAGCCTGGCTGGTTTTGAAGGCTGCCTTGAAAATGTCACCTGGTGCACAGCCTCCAGCCATCCCTGAGCCAGTCCCATCCAATCCACCATCTGCAGCAGCAATATTACCATGATTTTACCTCCCCATACATGATTTAGCAACACCAGACACGTGTAGCCGTTTCACGGTAGCTCATTGTGGCAGAAATTAATGTGCCTAACATAGACACATCCCGCTCAGCTACCCCACGCAGCTTCCTCTCTGCACCTACTCATCACCCCTTCAGAAAACCTTTTGGCAATACCAAAATAACACAGGGCATTCTACTTACCTGGTTTTTTTTAATTAAACTGCTGAAATTAAAGCAAAGCTGCTGTGCATTTTTCCAGTCTTCCCACTGATGTGCTGCAGGGTTTGGGAAGGGTGTCTCATAACTGAGATCTAGCTAGTTACAGACTCCAGTATGTTTATTGCTTGTAATAATACATAGCCTTGGCTCAACTCTGTGAATCTATTGCTTTCCCTCAGATAAAATGTTAGATTGGATGGGTAAGTATTTTTAGTGTGCTGTTCTCCTTGTCCAGTTAAGCTGTAAAAACCAAGGGCACAGATATGCAAAGCATCTTTTCTCAGTCTATGATTAGTCACAAATTACAGGCTCACAGCATGCATCAGCCCAGTGCGTACCAACAGGAACCAACAGTGTGTACCCAAATCCTGGTGGCAGCAAAACTGCAGCAGGCAGGAGAGGCTTTGAACACAATGCAACTGAGCACTTGTGGGATTGTTGCTCCTTTTGAAATGCCAGTCACTCTTTCTCCTTTTCCATCCTGTATACATGCATGCTGTCAGCCCTAGTGAAAGGGAGATGTGTCAGGTAATGGGGCCATTGCTGCGGGTATGATGCTGCTCAGGATAACACCCAGCTCTGGAGTAGCACCTAATGTTTTGGAAAGCGTTGCCTTCTGTGGGAGAGAAAACAACCTGCTGGGTCAGGTTGGCCATGGGGCTCGGACACCTTTTCTCAAGAGCTCTGGCAGCAAACCTACACTTCAAGTGCTGAGAGGAAAAGCCCAATAGCACAGGCAAAGGGTTTTTCCAGCAGAAGCTTGCCAGGTTTAAAAAGGACAGTCTGGCTGTCTCCTGGCTCAGGAATCATAGAATGGTTGGGGTGGGAAGGGACCTTAAAGCTCATCCAGTTCCAACTCCCTTCCATGGGCAGGGACACCTTCCACTAGACCAGGTCACTCAAAGCCCTGTCCAACCTGGCCTCGAACTGAGAGCAAAGTATGTTCTAGCAGCTTACCAGTGATTTATTTTTTCTTTTGAAGTGCCAAGGAGATCAAAATAATCCCCTTCTTAGATTACCAGAAAATCCAGGCTTAGTTCTGGTGGGAAATGGGAACAAACTGTCCCTGTGGCAGTCACTGTGCAGGCACTGACTCACACCTCCATGTTAGGAGTGAAAAAGCGACACCGTGATACTGTGGGGGCTTCAAGCTCAGTTTTGGGGTGGCTTTATGTGTGAAACAGTGTGAACAGTGTGAAAGAGCACTGGGAGAATGCATCTGCAGTGCAGGGACCAGCTGCCGCAACTCCAGCTCCTGCCTGATGAATGTCAGGCTCTGAGGGACTACCTCGTGCAGTGGGACCTAGAGGTCTACTGCAGGACTTGATCCCTCCAAGTGGCCAGTCCTCTTGGCTCCCATCAGAGTAGTGACCATCAAGGTCCTCAGTACTGCCCATCATCCTCCATGTCCAAACCAGCTGCCATTCAGTGAACTGAAAGGGACTCAAGACCAAGCCCATGTTCCAGCAGGGGATGGGAATGTTCTGGAGGTAGAAAACACACTTATCTTGCTTAAAAGTGGAGTTTAACAAAAGCATGAGTGAAGGTCCTAAGATGATAGGGTCAGAAGTGGAAATTTTAAATGGGATTGATCTCTTCAGTGATTTTTTTTTCTGAGCTTAGCTTCACAATTCAGTATTTGACATAAGCAGAGATGTCAAATCTTCCTGCAGTGACGGAGAAGACAGGCTCTAGTGCTGTTCGCTGGTCTATGGGCAGAGAAAAGAGATGAAGTTTCTTTGGAGCTAAAGCTCTGAAATATGTTTGTAAAGAAGCTGGAAATTCCCATCCCAACACTTTTTTTCCCCCCTTCTCCCTCTGTGAGAGGGAAAGCTTTTCTTTCATCTGACCTTGCCTGGACATAGGCTCATGTCGTGTGATTGACCCAGGAGCACTCTATTTCCCACAGACTCTGCTTGAATGTGCAATGCACTTCCAGGTCCTGGGTGACGGTGTAAAGTTCAGCTAAGGATCACTCTGTTTAGCTATGCTGTGGGCTCATAATCCCAGTGGGTCAAAATGTTTAGAGTTAAAGAGGTTATGGGCTTTTCTGAGGGAGTATTTAAACTCCATCTGTCAAACCACTTACATAGAAGAAATTTATAGACTCTGCCAGCAAATTACTGCTTTCTTGTATTTAATTTAGCAGCATGCATTGTTTTCATGGTACCGTAAGAGAATAATTAATCTGTGGCAAATTTATGTTTATAAAAATTATAAATGCTGGATTTATAGAACCAACACCAATAAAGAAATTCAAGGAGACACATGTTGATGAGAGCCTCATCAAGAAGTCTCTTGGCAAAGCTTTCAGAATAGCTTAAGGGCTCGATCTTTTCAGAAGGCTGTTTAAGGGACTTGAAACCTGCTTCATATTCAGCTTAATTATAAAACAAAAAAGCCAACCCAACAACCTAACGCTTGCAGACTTTGCATATTAGAAGGAGAATAATAATGATATAAAATAGGCAGAGCTTTCTCTAAGGGTCTAAACAAGGTGGAAAATGAGGAAGTTTGGTATTGCTCCCTGACGTCTGTGTTATATACTGAAGTGCAGAACAACAGCAAGTCTGATAAATTGAGGGCTTCATAGATTGTTTTCTTTCCGTTTACAGGAGAAAAAGCAGTGCAAGAACTCAAGTGACATCTTCTGCGAGACAGAGACCACTTCACTTTCTCTAAGTTGCTTTGAAGAAGGTGAACCTACTGCCAGCGTTTGACAAGGGAAAGGTGTAAGGCTGTGGTTAAAGCAATGACTAGGACATGATAAGCATTGCTCAAATGTTTGTCATTGAAATACCCAAGCTGAGATGGCCTTCCTACTCTCTACCTTTTTGATAGAAGAGGCATTTCTGTTGACTGAATGCAGGTCTGTTACAAAGAAACCCAGACTGAAGATGGCAGTGGGGGCTGTGTGTGTGGATAATCCTTACTGGAGCGATTTCTCCCATGAACAAAGGAGTGTTAAAGCTCAGGTTCCTCCAGGCTCAGCTGACCTTGACATTCCCTGGTGTAACAACACACAGGCCACTCTCACCTGCAAAATACTCCATATACACTGAAATACTTAAGATATGATTTCCCCATCTCTAACCCTTTCTCCCTCCCCCTGCTACTCCCTAGGCATCTCCCATCCTTCCTCCAGACCCGCACTGCAGCAGCCTCACCTCCCCTTCTTGGCTGGATTTTAGATGTACCAAGTAACTGTTGCCTAACAGAGTGAACAGCAGCCACCTTTCCTCGTGCTAAAAGGAGGTCTATCCCCTGTCTATGACTGCTGCCCTTTAGCACAGGGGGGTAAAACTGGGCAGTGGACTGAAAGGTGACTGGGAGCAACCCCCCAAGACAGTTTGTGTGTACATAAATCTTACTTGGAACATTCAATGGGAGAAAAACAACTTTAAAAATGAAGGCAACTTTCAATGCAAGCAATTTTCTCAAGCAGATAATTGGAAACATGGGGAGAGGGGGAATGTGAGATGGTTAGTTTGGGGGTTTTCAGTTTCTGATGCTGGAAAAAACAGACAGGCTTTCAGTATGAAGCAGCATAACAGTACTAACCTTGGTACTTACATTCTTGGTTTTCTTTAACAGCTAAATAAATCAGACACACTCCTAGGACCTTCACCAATCATATAAAAGGAAAATGTTTATTGGGATGATAAACACCAACCCTGATGCCTCCCATCAGGTAGGGCTGGCGAAAAGAGCAGAAGGAGATGAAAAATCACAGAACCACAGAGCTGTTGAGACTGTGAAGGACCTTTGGAAGTACTCTGAAATGCCTAAACATTACAACTAAAACTGAAAGCAGCACAAACACTTGGCTGAATCAAGCTCAAGACTGTTGCTTGCTTCCCAAATGCACAGCGGGGTGTTCAATTTTGTTTGCTGTTTATTTTGGTAGCAGGCCTGGTGCCGCTGTGGTTATCACAGAAGGAGCAAGAAGGGGAGAAGTACCATCCTGGTTTAACACTAAGTGCAAGATGAACACCACGCTGCTCAGCATGTCTCAGGAGATAGCAAATGCAAGAAGAAAGGCAAGACCCAGAGAAGTCTGCAACCCATTTGTGTGGAGCTCCACCACCTCTTCATTATCAAGTTTCCAGACGGAGTCTTTGTCTGCTGCTTCCATAAACCCATTCCCACCCACACACATTCCTTTCCAGCAATGCTGCTTTATTTGGCTTATCATTATCTTTTCATTAAATCCATTTAATTGGTGCATTTAACTCTTTGTGCTCCTTAACAGTGCCTCTGATGTCACTTGTTTACTGAAAAAGCAGTCACAGTCTCAAGTATGACATTTCAAAGCAGCATCTAAATAGAGAAAGGTCCTGACAGTCCCAGTGTGCAACTGTGCTAGCTCCATTAACTCACTTCATAAAACACTAGGCATGATAAGGCAAGCTGGACTTTATGAGCTGTGAGGCTGTCCAAGGCAAAGTCTACACACCACCAGGGTATTTCCAGAAATCCAAAGTCTGCTTTTCCATAAGCTCCTTTAAGAGAACAAAGCTGCATCCCCCTGCGATGAACTATATGCGGCTTTTACTGTGTCTAATGCAGACCAGAGGGGATCCTTTCCACACTGCTCAAAGCACAATTAGTTTGCTTCATACATGTGCTATACCTGGTCAAAGTTTTTATAGCCAGATCTATCATAGATATAAGGAGGAAAATCCCAAGTGGGAGAAGTGCCAGCAAAAACCCTAATATAATTACACCAGGAAGGAAAAAATAAGATAATCCTTTGGCAATTTGATTTTAGCTGGGCAACTGCTGCAAGCTTTACACATAAAAATGTACCAACCCCAGGGCACCACCAGCTGCACCCACACTGGGAACTTTGTCAGAATAAGCCCTGCCACCCCCCTTTTTATTAATGCAGCCATAATCTGCCTAGACACTGTCAAAGGCAGAAGCTGCTTTGATACAGAACAGGAAGCTTTCTCCTTCTCAGGGAGGGTTTTTTACTGGGGGACTGGGGACAGGGAGAGGTTCTCTTCCCAGGGTTTTGCTCCACAAGGCTTACTTTTCTACTGAATAAGCAGACTGAGCAGGTAAAGCAGCCTTCACTGGGCCCAGTACCCATATGTCAAAGCATCAGAAGTGCAAAAGGATAGGCAAGTTAAAAGAATAGCTTTAGGACCATGCAAGAGTATAACCACCTACATATCCTCTGCCAGTGTTCTGTTGGTCAGAGCACAGCATGGCTACTTGCTAGCAGAAACCTGTCGCACAGGTATAACCAAAAAGTAAAGGCTTTGCTTTATTCTCAAACCCAAGA
>JAVHNF010067442.1:0-12070 GCA_034783455.1 Micropsitta finschii | reverse complement strand
CCCATTTGTTACTTCTGGACAGAAAGAGTGAAGCCCCTCTAAACACAGGTTGCAGGAAGGAAATCAGGATTTAAAAAACACCAGACAAACAGCAAAACCTCCTATAATGCAACACGTGCTTAACCAGAGCAGTGTTTTTCTGCAACACCACGCTCCTGGGAGGAAGGCACCTTGCTGAGTGTCTCGTTGTGAGGCTTTGGCAGAGAAGAGTCTCCACTGCCTTGCCTTGCCTTGCCAACAGAAGCAGGGCCTCAATATTGTCAGTGAAAACACCACGTTCCTGACATGGTAACAACATGGGTTAAATTTCTGTCATGAACCAGGCGAGTTGTAGTTTTAACACGTTAACATGTTCTACCAGGGGAAAAGCTGGAGTATTTTTAGCATGGCCTGAGCGTTTTTGTCTCTGCACTGCTCTGGCCTTTTTTGGAATTTTTAACTTCGGAAACAAATACAATACCCTTTGCAAGAGTGAAACACCACCTATTTTCTTTTATTGTTTGCCACACAGATGACCGTGAGTTGTACTTCTGAAGACATTCATGGAGAAACATAAACCAGCTACTTTTGACACAGCTTTCCCCTTTCACAACTTAAACATCACTTACTGTTTCCCTAATTCCTGCCCATGCTCCCCAGCCTTTCCTACTTACATGCTTAGTTCTGACAAAACCCCAGTGGAGAAATCATTCTTCTTCATTATGAAATGCAACCCCGAGCTGTTGCTTGAAGGCATTGCCCCTTGCTCTCCTGTTTGAAACGGCATGTGCACAGCAAGAGGGGTTGATGAAACACACTGCAAACTGCATCCCATGCAACTGCCTCTCACGCAGTCCCATTTCCATGATATGTCATGGACAAGCATCTGATGACAGTATGTTTGGTTTTAATCACAATAAAACCCCACAGCTGCATTATCCCCTCCACCGTGCTGTGCTGGGGACAGAGCCCAGCAACTCAGAGTTGGGTATAAAGGAGATGGAGTTTAAGCACAAAAGTAACAAGAACTAATGCAAGGCAAGTCTGAGGACTGAAAGGGGAATCACATGGAGAGAAGAAGGGACTCTTCCCTTCTCCTATTATCTAACCCATTTCAAATAATACCCCCTTCCTCCTCCCCTCTGCCTGGCAGTAGCGTAAGCATGGAACACAGCCGTAAGACACAGATGTCAGACAGTCCATGCTGCACACAGCTGCAATCAGCATGCCCAGAGACTGGCAATGTCCAGGCCACACAGATAAGTCCCCCAGGCAAACAAGACTCTTGAAAGGATTGATGATGAGAGACTGTCCTGTGGGTGCAACAAGGAGACTGTGGTTGATCACTTGCTCCCAGCTGATGGGAGAGGAGAACAAGCTTTCTGTTTGTCATGGGTCTTCTCTTCCTCCTCTTCAGAGACAGGCATTACTGCTGCTTCTGGAGTGGGGGAGGAGATGGGGTAGGGGGGCTGCACTTGACGACTCGAGTTCATCTCTCAGGCAGCAGGACGAAGAAGATAGCCTTGAGGAAGTGACCAAAGCTGCAAACAGCGGACACGAGCCAGTGGGAGCGGAGGCTGGGGTCAGTGTTCACCACGCATTTTGTGATGTCTGCCTATAGGGGAGGAAACAGAGATCGTCAGAGAGATGCCTCGAGCCACCTCAGCCACCAGGGCAGATTCTCCTGGCCCCACAACCCACAGCACCTCACCATCACTGCTGCAGCTCCAGTGTGCCGCACTGTCAGCAACACAAATGCTTGCTCTGACACTTCCTCTGTGAGTTATAAAATTGGGCTCAAGAGCTCTACAAAACACACTTTCCTCATCCTGCATCAACAAAATTAAATATCCCCTTTCTTCACCCCGGGGGAAAGAAATGCTACAGCAAGATTGACAAGCATTTTCCATTTAGAATAGCTCAATAAGAGAAACTTTCATTCCCTTTTCAAAAGAGCTAGGAAGGCTTGGCAGCGTCAGCATTCCCACCCTTTTCTGTAAAGTAAGATGCTTCCCAGAGGTTGTCCTGTTTAATATCAGCTCAAGTTGCTTGCACTTTTTCTCTTCCCTTAATGTTTTATTTGGAATTCATTCAAGCAAGCCAACCCTCAATTTAAATCTAAAGCAATGCAAGCTTTGTTTATGGAAATATGTGTGCTGGCAGAGATGCCTCCCAGACACGTGGGCCAGATTTAAAGATCGCTTGGGCAGCTGGCTTCAAGTAGTAACAAGAATAGAAGCTGGCCTGCAATGAATAAAAATGACAACAATCCAGCAAATTCATGAAGACAGGATCTCAGCTGGCATTGGGAAGAGAAGGTGGAAAATATCTGGAAGGTAAAGCAAATGGGACAGAAGTAGATAGAAAATTGTGTCTTCTGGTGGGGGAAACAAAGTTCTGCCAGCAATGTAACTGAGTCTGATTAAACTTCAGGCTAGCACAAGGAGGCAGATGGAGTGTAGCTCTGTATCAGAGGGTGCACCATCAGCACATCAACCTGGCAGTTTTCAAAATGCCTTTTGGGTGGCAAATGTGAACAAGAATCGGGTCAGAAGGGGGGCAAACAGCTTTCTCTTTACAGGCTTAGCTCAGGGGTTTTCAAAGTTTGCCTTCTGACACAAGTATCTCATTGACCAAGCAGGGGGAAATCACACTCACAACCCTGAGATGTTCCGCCTGTAGAACAGGACACAAGAGCTACTGAATACAATAATCTTTACCAGTATTTCTGCCTGTGTTCAAGACATGGGTGAGCCACACATGACCAACCTTGGTAATAACCAGAAGAAGACAAAAGGCGACTGAGGGGGCAAATCCTCATGCCCAGGTAGTGAGTACAGCTGCACTAACCAACTCCACCATGATCTTCAGACCAAAGGTCTGTCAACAGCAGTCTTGAGGCTGGCCTCCCACATATTTCCACCCTCACATGGAAGTCTGAATGGCTGTCATGCTGAATCACCCTGCACTGCTGTTCTTCAGGGATCACTAGGAGATGCTGAGCCTACAAATAATTGAGAAGTGGAGACTGCAGGAGGAATGAATACAGGCATGAAAGGATGGGCAGAAACAGGATAACAGGAGGAAATGTATTGTAGAGGGAAGTAAAATGGGTCTGCCTAAATGCTTTCAGTGATGGCTTAGCAAAGTCACCCTGTTTGCATTTGAAAACAGTCTGATGTGATTCAGCCTACCCAATTTTAGGGACCTGCACCATGTCATATTTAAAATGCAGCTGGGTCAAGCTGTCTCTTTAGTCAAGAGAAGTCATAATGTGCAAGTACTAGCCTGAACATGTATTTAGATGTCAAAGCAGCTGAACAATAATAAACCTAAGCTCTAAACAGTTTAAGTGCCTCATGTGAACCAGTACAAGGCCCAAATAATGCACACTAGGTTGATTATAGCTGCAGAAGGTTGACTTCCAGATGAGAAAGTGCAGACTCCCTACTAAAGGCAATGACCTCCCTGTGGTTAATCAAGAGGAGCTGCAGACAGAAGCATTTACAAATTTGCATTGTGCTTGCTTAGATAAACAAAATTGCTCAGCTGTTTAACCACTGCCTCAGCTATTGTTATCCAAATAAAGCATACCTGATAAGGCACTGGAACTGAAAATGGGACAGGTCTTTTAGTCTTGTGAGGCACTGATAAACTGCTGCAATGGCAATTTTATCTTTGCCTGTTAATTGTTCAGACAAGTTCAAGTCCCATGCTCTTCTTGGCAGCTAATGTATGTAACAGATGCTGAAAAAAAGTAATAAAACCCCCCTTTGTTTTCTACTGAGGCTGCAAACTCTCCCCAGGGAGAGATGGTGCCTTAAAAGGTGAAACATTTCTTGTTTCTCCTAAGAGGTTTGTTTTGGGCTGGGCTTTGAGGCGTAGGGTCATTCTCCTTCCTATGGAGGTAGTAGGGGAGCCTGCTGCTAAGTGGTTTAAATGCCTTTTCAAGGTCTCCACAGTGGCTTTTCTGAGACAGCTTGGAGCACAGTGGCTCCTCTTGGCAGGCTAAGTCTGTGCTGATGCATAAGAGATGGGGGCTGTGTGTACAGGGGAAAGGAGGATTCCATACCAAGACAAACTGACAAGCAGCAGATGAAAGGGTCCCCACTGCAGAGGGATTTGTCTGGCACATTTGTAAACAAGGCTGGGAAATTTCACACTGTAGTGCCTAGATCAAGAGGAACATTCGGGGAAGCACAGCACAAGATGGCAAGAGGATGCACAGCCTTTCCCCAGACTGAAGGAACCACTCATTTCTAGAGGGAAAATAACTCTGTTGCAGCCCAAAATTGCTGATAAGAGTACTGGAGACAGGCTGTAATCAGCACAACCCAGCAGTTTTTACAGTTGCTTAGCTTGACAGGGGACAGTGAGATTGGCTTCCCTTCCCTAGGGCCAGATCCCAAGAGGAAGCAGCATACATTCAGCAACTTCAATAGAAATATGCTTGCCATATAAAGAGGGATCATGGGCAGAAGGATCTATCCGTGGAGAGTACTTATTTATTCACCTTCAAGGAACTGCTTTTGGTCTGAGGATGGGTTTTGTGGCTTGTTTGCTATGTAACAAATGTTCAAAATATATCCATTTGGAGCTATCAAAACACCCAGTTTTGAATTCTAATAATGTAATACAAAAATTAAACCAAGATGCTAACTTATCAGAGCATGCATGTCTTACCAAAACAAAGGAAAAAATTAGTTGGAAACTAGGAGGAAACACATTCCTATGCAACATTTCAATTTTAATGAAACTGGATTTTTTCCAAAGGAAAAATTGTTTCAGAGAATACATTTCAACCATCTCTACAGGTACCCAGTTAAAGTAAACCTCAAATGATAGTGAGGCAGGGATTTCAAAGGCAGGAACAGTGCTACTTAATCAGTTGCTTTCCCAGGATTTCCTCTTCACCTGCCTCAGCACAATCATTGTGCAAATGCAAAATGAAGCACATCAGGACATTCAAATTAGAGGTCACAGCCCAATCAAGCAGTGCCCTGACTCAGTTGAGAACACAAAGTCACATAGCTTTAGACAGGGCAAGGACGATTTAAGGTGGCAATCACACTTGGCAAATGCAAAGGATCTAAATTCAGAACAACGCCACTTTTCCAGTTGCCCTTTATCAAAAAGGTGCCTTCACTCCTGGAGAAACTGGGTGACTGAATTAGGTACAGGCACATTTGAGGAGTCTCAGCACAGAGAAGCAATGTTCAGTTTGGAAAAAGACATCTCTCTGGTCTGCATGGGGCTGGGACCCTAACTGTTTCCTGACGGCTTGGGAATAAATATCACCTCTTGGAAAGAAGGGGATTTGCAACTGTGGCTCAGTCTGGAAAGAAGGCATACCTTGGGAACAAGATGTCAGGAGATCTCAGTGGAAGCATATGGCAATATTTAGCTCCAGGCAGCATGTGCCAGCAGTACAAAGTGCTTTTGGTTATATTGCTCTAAGAAGAGTCTATATCCCTGCTGGAAAGGCACAAAGACCCTGGTACATCTGTACATTACCCAACTGCTAACCACTTACATAGCCAACCAGTCTGCTCGGTGTCCTGGGGAGGTCACTAGAAAGGTATCTGGCTATTTCACAGCACCATAGTAAAGCTCTTACTCTGAACCATCGTCCACAAGAGCACTGTATTTCCCATTGGGTACAGACAGAACCAAAGAAATCAGATGCTTAAAGTCATATGATATGGAATCCAAACCAATGCAGAGCAGCACCATGCTTTACCCATCATCTCAGAGCAGTCCTATGACAGAGACAAGGAGCACTCCCACTGTGGATGGGTGTTATGAGTGCCCTCCAAAGCATAAGTGTGTTAAAATTTGAGGTACTTCAGAAGTTACTCATGGAACACTCTAAAGGTCAGGGAATGGCACAAACTGCTGAGTTTCAACATCCCTTTCAAATTCCTTATGGTGGTAAGTCACGTTAATATACTAAGCTTTGACCCGGAGAACCATGGAGCAGATGAAAGGGGAATTAAGTTGGCAGGCCTCATTTTTTTAGTTTATAGAAAAGAGCTGCCCAATAGAATGACCCTTCTTTACAGTCTCTGGCTATGACTGCCTGGCAGCTCCAGAGGTGTGCAGGTCAGGAACAGAACAGGCCCTGGTGAGTCAGGATTGAATTAGTCTGGCACAGCTACACAGGAAGCTGAGGACCAAAGCATCTGATGCTGTCAAGGACAGGACCAGAAGGCAGTAAGAGCTATACGGACCCCAACAGAGGTGTAAGTAGGACAGTGATGACTGTGGAAGAGAATCTCATCCAACGATTTTCTGTTCAAAGCTGCAGTGGGGGTACTCTGACTTTCATTAGCTGGGATATTTTCTGGTCTGTATGTGTGGGAGCAAGCTCAGTCAGAGAGCATCTCTTACCCAGCCTCCTCTCCTTTTCAGCCATGTCACCAAGGTCTTGCGGACAAACTCTCCCAGGCAGTCTACAATAGTGTGAACCATGGCTGGCTGTGCGTGCCGCACACAGTCCACTGACAGCCCAGCTGCCACAGCATAGAGAGACACCACCTTGCCCCACGTTATGCCTGTGAAAAGAAGAAACATCATTCAGGTTTAGACATGCACACATAGCTCAGACTTGAATAATCAAAGGAAACAGCTCTCCTTCATTACACATGCCTATGGCACGTGTGCAGCTCCAAGTTCAGGTGCAGCCACAGTTCTGCATGCTCTCCATCATGTGGGAAAAGAAATGCTAGGGTACCAGGACTAGGGAAAACACTCCACCTGGAGAAGCAGAATTGAATGATCTGACCTGGACATGGTTTGTCCCTCTCTCAGCACTGGCTACACACCTTTGGAGAATGCAGCCCAAAGGTATCATCAGAACAGGGAAAATGTGCACCATCACGGTTTATATTGCTATTAACGCTCAGCCATACACATGGTGCACAGGAGGCGATTGAATTCAAGGAGTTTGAACAACCTGGGGATTTGCCACCAGCACAACTCTTAAACACCCTTTTGACAAAGTGTTCCCGGTTTTTTATATCAGAAGAGACTGTTCCAATATGACATGCAAAGCACATGACATAGGCATCTCCAGTCTGTTCTTCCATAACACAAGAGCAGAAAAGGAAGGCAAAGGTACAGGGCCAAGGGGGTTGGTGTTCTCCTTGATGCAAGGAATATGACTCAGTCTCCACCTGAAAACAAGGTAGCTTCAAGAATTTGGCCACTCCACCCATAACCCTTAACATTGCATATCCTGTCCCAGTGAAGGCAGTGCAGGGACAGAGCATCAGTCAGTTATCTAATCTCCTAGAAAACAGCCTTCCTGCTAGGCTGACCTGCCAGCAGCGAATGCTCCATGGAAGTTGTCCCAGCAGCTGTCATCTTCCTGTTAAGGCTAGCGATGAGCGCTCAGGCTCAGTTCTGGACAGCAGCCACCCTCCCTGGGTCTCCCTCACAATTTGCCAACACCACTGGGCATAAACTGTCCATCCTTAAACATTGCAGCCAGCAGTCCCTCACCAGGCTTTTATCAGTGGCCTGGAAATGTAACCCTTCTGCACCCATGCAGAACTACCACAGCCCAATGGCTCATGGATTTCCTTTGGATCTGCCAGGCAGTTGAATTCCCCCTTTACTTTATTATCTGGAATAGCAGTATTTGATAAGTAGACTGTGAAGTATTTTACAGTGCTGGGTCTTTATGGAATCCATCCAAGGTCTCTCTCAAGTGTAGCCAGAAGCCAGGTGAAGTTTTGGTATTTAAAAACCACACAAACTACTTCTTGCTGGGTTGCAACAAGAAAGAAATGAGGTGAGAGGAAGGAAAGATTAGTTCAATCACTACATCTAAGGACCAGGAAGCACTAAACACACAATCGGAAAACTGGATGTGCACAGCTGAGAAAGCAAACCCTTAAATATAGTCAAAATGAAGAGTCTCTCTCTTTCCTTCATTGCACTCCCAGATCCCCAGGCACGCTGATCCATCTCTTTGGAACGGAACTCCAGACTCCATGCCACAGCAGAGCTCCCCACATTCCTTTAAAATATGCACAGATTTCATGAGCATTTCCACAATCCTTCCACTTAGTGCTTCAATGGGACATTCACGGTAACACCTGAGAGAAGCTATTGAAATGTCAGCCATAGCTATGGCTTGTCAGACTGAAGAAAAGCCATCCAGCGTTCCAAAAAAGCCCTTTTGCACTGATGCAAGACCAAAATTTACAGATTGTTCTTTTGTAGCTTTGCAGCAACAGTAACAGCAGTAGCTCAGTCTCTAGTAATGCTCTGTCCTTCTCCAGCGCTATCTCCAAGATCAGAGGAAGTTACTAATATAGCTAAATTGGCTGTTATTCTGGTTTTAGTTGGTCCTGTGGTGTCCCTTCCCAGAGCTGTCATTCAGGAAGTTCACTGCCTATGTGGTATTCACACTGTTTATCTGTCTTTCTCACATTGTGTCACCATGACAGCCAGCAGAACAAGCCAGAAAGAGACCATGAAACCACAAGAGAAAATACTAGGCAGAAGGGTTCTCCTGGCAAGAAACAGGCTGTCCTGTTGCAGGTCAATACATCTCCAAGCAATTAAAGAGGCTGTAACGGATTACCTCTTGCTGAACACAATCTCCTGGACCAGAGCCTCAGCTAGCTTAGACTCAGCCTTAGTGTAAGTCAGTTTGTACAGTTCTCCATCCCTGCGGAAACGTATCTCCTTGCCTCTTGAGTTACATGAACCAAAGTTACCCAGAATTCCAGGGAAGAGTTCATTGGCTTATTCCCAAGCTCTCCCTGCCAGCGCTCTTTCTTAAGTATCTGAAGCAAGCCTGTTAGCTTTGAGGTATTTATGTGGCAGTCACTAAGACTGCCAGGGACCTGGGGACATCCTGGTAGAGAGAGAGAGCTGCAGTCTTCATTAACTTTGTTTTAAACCCAAGTTTTTCTTTCCAACAGAAGCGCATCCACAACCTATGAAAGATAAAGGCTCAACAGACCCATGACTTCCTTAACACACAGGAAAGCAGTTTGCCTTACAGATGTGTCAGTCCAGGAGTCTCTTCTGAGGGACGACAGAGGGAAAGCCCTTCAGCTCTGGCTGCCCTGCCAAGGTTGCTGCATAGTGGTGCTTGCTGCAGGACTTGTGCAAGGTGAACACTTCCTCAGGACACTGACAGAGACCCTCTCCCTTTCTCACAGACAGCAGAAAGAGGGCAAGCTGTTGGCCAGTGCTCATCATAGTGATAGATGTGAATGGCTCAGCGGTCACTTTCCATGATCCTCCTCTTTACAGATCATTCCTATAAGGATCAAACCAATTTGTCAATCTGCTTTTCCCGTTACTGGCAGACCTGGGCCACAGGGGAGGGAGAGGAGGAAATCTCCTGATTTCTCAGCATGGGGACCCCTATAACCACTGCTGGAGACAGAAGATGGAAACAGCCTCTAGCTGGGCTCCTCACCTGAGGCAGGAAGGCACAGCTTATGCTCCTGTTCCCACAAGAAGTTGTAGGGGAGCCCTCAAGCAAGGGAAGAGCAGACACTTCTAACAGCTGCTCTAGACCAAAGCTGAGCCATGCCCATGCTTGGTCCCTCTGCCCCAGGAGGGCTCCAGCAGCCAGCCAGCCCCAGGCAGGGCAGGGAAACAGCTACAGCAGCCCCCATCTGCTCTTTTCCAGCTCCATTAACTTTTCTCTCTCAAGAACTCCCTTGGCAGGATAGAGGAGCACGATCTACTGAGAAAGCAGTGCCCATGGCCAATGTGATGACCAGGCCAGGGTCAGGGTGACACCAGCTTCATGCATACCCTGGCATAAGCTTGAATTGCATCTGCCCAGCACACATGAGCAGAGAAGACGTATTGCTTTGCTCAGAATTCCTCAAAGGTCTGTCTGCCATCCACATTGGGTGAAATGAGCACTCATCACTCAGCAAGACAATCCACTCACAGCTTCCCATTGTTTGGACTAGCATGCACAGGAGATAACAAAAAGAGGGAACAGAGAGCTGCCCCAGAAGGGAACAATGAAAACATAGAAAGCTCTGAGGGATCTGCTCGCAAAGGTGGAACAAAAGGATATGGAAAAAGTGAAAAGTTGCTTAGAAGGCATTTTGAAAAATAGGAAATACAAGTTGCAGACCCAAGGCCAGTCATGGAGCTGGAGGTATGTAAACACTGGCAAGCCCAGGGGAAAAATGAATTAGCAGAAGACTGCTCTTGAAAGCGTTCCTGCTGCATATGAGCTTGTCTGCCCCAGGGGAGAGCTGAGGAAGCCATGAGACACAAGTGTTCAGAGCACCGCACTATCCAAGGTTACTCAAATAAACTTCCCTCTGCTCCACACAGCATCAAAGCCTAACTTGAAAATCAGACCTAAGAGAGATGTGCTCAAGGGCTACATTTCAACCACTGGGAGAATACAGCCAACACAATATACTCTCCTCTGGTGGATGGAAAGAAGCCCAGAGGGATGTGCACAAGGCAGGAAGCTCAGCTCAGGAGCCCTATGCGATGAGGAAGCTGTGGGATGCATTTCTAACAGCATTTGCTTCTGCAGGGGAAAGCACTTTCTCCTGAGAACCATCCCTTTTGTACAGGGCTCACTTGAGCCCAAGCACTCATGATTAAAAAGTGATGAGCACCCAAACCAATACAAGCTTTGCAAAAGCCCACATACCTGGCAGCTCTTACCAACAGGAGGAAACTCTTTCCTTTAGGAAGGGAAAATGCATTTCCCTTTTCTACTTCTGTTTTTCCACGAAGTGACCCTTTCCTTCTGGAATTTATTTAAACAGATAATGTAAATGCCAGCTCAGCCAAAACCTTTTAAATTCAGTGGAAAGTCTCCTGCTGGCTGCAGAGCAGCTTCGGACCACACATCAGAACCAGTGGTATTGTCCCAGAGGTGATGCTGCTGCAGATCCTTCAATATCCAAAGCAGGTCTGGCTTTTGCAGTACCAGTCTCCAAACAGATGGACTCTCATCACCCTCAGTAACTAACAGGGAAGCAAAACACAGCTTAAGCCTTACCATGCTCTGTGCAACACACACTTTCTGCCTGCATTCTCAGATGTTAATCTTAATGTAATTGGGATTCAAGCTACACCAGAAAAAAGCCAAACCTGAGATAACTGGAATAGACACTCCTCTAAAGTCGAATATGGCACAATGTGCCCATGCATTGGGACCACAAAGGATGCCAGATGTCCCCAGTTGATCTAGGGCTTGTGCATAGTCAAGAGGTGCAGACTGCAGGCAGGAAGCAAGCACAGCCAGCGCTACATTGTGAAGACTCAAAACAAGGCCAGAGTGTGGAAGAAGGCCATGCAAAGGATTAAGAAGAAAAGCTCTTCAGCAAGATAGACTCAACCCCCCTCCTCTCTTGCTGGAAAGGCAATGTGAGTAACTAATGGGGCTCCCCAGACTGTCTGGGCACTGCAGTATCAGACTGAAGCTGTTTTCTTAATAAACTGGACAGTGAAAACCAGGCTGGAGATGCTTTAGCCACTGGTAATTGGCATGAAAACTCAGACTGCACTTGAGCCTCTGGTTTCCTCTGCTCAATAAGAGCCTCTTTGCTCTGAACTATGAAAAAACCAGGAATGAATGTCTGGCTGCCACAGCCAGCTCTGATTTGCTGGATTTAGCATTAAACGCTGAGTCTTGAGAACAAAGTTGGGATCCAGGAATGTTAAAAATCAGTGAACTCCTCCCCCTCTGCAGCTCATCAGCTTTCTAGCAACAAAATTTACAATAGTGGATTGATAAACCCAATTGACTACACAACCCCAGCCTCCCGCTCACAGGTTATCCTGTTAGCTGCTCTGAGGCAGAGATGGGAAAGAAGAGAAAGAGAAGCATACAGAGCACTGGGAAGGTTTGAATCCATCCCCTGTGCAGCCAGCCAACTGCCAGCCATTTATGCAGCGTGGTGTCCTCAAACAAGGGGCAGCACCAGCAACAGAGCTTCAGCCTGGGCTTCTACCGTGTTCCCAAAGTCTCTACCATAGCCAGTGTCAAAGGGCTGAGTCCAGATCACAGAATCCCAGAATCCCAAGGGTTGGAAGGGACCTCAAAAGATCATCTAGTCCAACCCCCCTGCAAGAGCAG
>JAVHNF010067441.1:0-10682 GCA_034783455.1 Micropsitta finschii | reverse complement strand
TAGAAGCTGTTTTAGTGTCTAAATCATATTCCAAAGGAGCTCAGATGCAGCCACGACACTTGCTGTTTTTCCATTCCTGCTGCGAAATTGCATTAAAAGAAACTAGAAATACACTTTCTATTACTGCTTTTTCATGCAATCAGATTCTGTACTTACTACAGGGTTGTTATTTACCTGTCATGATAAGGACAAGTTAAGGTTTGTATTAAGAAGTTCTGGAGACATTCTTTCTAAATCTCTGAACTCCATGTGATGGTGTTTAGGGGCTCCTGACTTCAGTGTGACAGTGTTGCATAATTAGGATTGACAAGCTGAAACTAAAAATTGTGATTTTTTTAAAGACTGGCATCTAATTACTAAATAACAGAAAGTGCTGGCATTCTCACTGGTAATTTGTATTTAGAACTAGAATAGAAAACATACTTAAAAGGAATACTGAGAGAAGCCGTCCTGTCCTTTCATCGTTTCTTTAGATATTGGCAGTCTAAAAACAGCCTCTTTCCCCCCAGTTATATAATTAGAGGAATTCATACATTTGCATTCAGGAAAGCAGTCACTTTCAAATGTGTTCTACAAAGCCATTTTATGAAAAGAGCCATTTCCAAATCATGCTGTTCTCCTAAGTGCGCTAAAGCGTAAAATGTAATTAGACTTCTTGCCTTACAATTTAGTGGGAAATGTTTAAAAGAAATCAGCTCTCCTTAAAGCATGAGTCATTGCTGGCTGGGGGCCTGAAGTGCCACAGTCCCCTATCCCTTTGTTAAAAGGGTTGCTTGTATATGGACTTGCCACTACAAAAAAAATAGACATGTTTTGCTGGTGGATTCCCACATGTCTGCAGAGAGATGCTGAGAGTCTGTTCTTGTCTTTGTAGGAGTCCTGTTCTCATTACAGGAAGGACCAGCAGAAGAAGAGGCTGCCTCTTCTCATGCTCTTTGCTGTCAAAAGAAGCACTGGGAAACTCAAAGAGGGACTTTCTGTTTTGTCAGTTGGGAGCAGGATCAGCAGGGAAAGTCTTTTCAGCCAAGCATCAAAGTGAGATACATATGGATATGCTCTGTGGCTCATTGAGCAGGTGCTGTTTGATTTGTAAAGCAGAAAGGGGTAGACCATACTCTGTGAAAGCCACATCTTTAAACAATTGGTAGCCTTTGAATGTATGTGAACTTCCGATTTCCCATGCCAGAGTATTACCATTTGAATGTAACTGGGCACCCTTTAGAGACAAAAAAGTCTTCTTTTTACATATGTGGTGACTGTAGTAATTCCTTCATCTGCAGGACTAAAGCTTTTAAAAGAAACATTTCTAAGGAGGACTTTTTTTTTTTTTCTTACTTATTTCCAGGTTGGGGAAATGGTGTTTTGGCACATCTGTCTTAAAACTTTGGTGTTGTGTGCATGTGCCTTTCCAAGATTTGGGCCTGTTTTATTTACAGGAGAAATAGTGTGCCCAGAGAATGCATGAAGATAGCTTTCATATAACTAAACTAAGGAGACTATTTTGTAGTGACATTTTGATTTTCTCAAGAAAAAGAAGTTCAGCATTTTCGTGAAGTGGAACACTCACTAACCAACTGTATGTAAATTTTGTATCAAAGATACACAATCCTCATGTTACCAGAGCATTAACCAGAGGACAAAACACAGTCAGGCTATTCCTTAATGCTGTTAAGGAATTCCTAAGTCTTTAGTGTGGCCGGGGCTCAGAGCACCCATGGTTTTCACCACCCCTATGGGTCAACCCCAGCCCCACAGCACAGCAAGCAGGACCCGGCCCCACTCTGCCTGCAACTGAAATTATCCACAGCAAGAGGAGGCTTCAAGGATGCACGTCCTTGGAAAGGGAAAAATAAATCTTCAGAGCCGGAATTGCCTGTAAATTCCTGCTTGTTAGCAGGGCAGGGACCAGCTGGGAGCCAGGCAGGGCCTGGCTCTGCCCACAGTCACCCCAGCCAGGGATGCGGGCACTGGGGCTCTCCTGTCTGCCAGCACAGAACTGTCTTAATCTGCTCTTGGGGCAATAAAACTGCCCATCCTTGTCCTGGCACATTACAAAATGATTATCCCCCGGATTAAATGAAATTACAGGGTTTATTCCTCAAGTGTGAAAGCCAGAGCCTGCCAGAGGATAAGTGATGGGGAAGGGTCCCCACTGTGAGGTCTCGCGTCAGGCAGGGCTGCCCGGGCGGGCAGGAGCCGCTGCGAGGTTTTAAATTGGTCTCCTGATATTTTATGAAATAACTTTTTTTTCCTCAAGTACTTCTTGATATTTTTATGTTTATAGATTTTAACTCGGGATCGGCCTCATCAAAAAAACATGAGGAGTAAGTGGTTTCTGCAAATGTTTTATACATGATTTGGGAACAGATAGCATTCAAGGAGAGGAAGGGAAGATTCCTTCTCATGCCAGCGGCAGCAGGGCTGGGTCAGCCCAGGCCAGGCAGGTCCCTGCACAAGGAGGGGGTCCCATAGGCTCAAAGCTGCTGCAGCCACACAGAAGCATGAGGTGGGCAGTGATGCCTCCCCAAAGCACCAGGCTCAAGGTGCCCATCAGATCTCCAGGAGCAGAGGGGTAACCCCCAAACACACAGGTCTGTGCATCCACACTCTCCCCATCCAGAGTTCTGCAGCCAAATCACAAGCCAGGGGATGGCAACCCTGGAACAACCCAACCTGGAGCCATCAGGCTCCACATGAAAAGCAGGAACACATCCCAGTGAGCCAGGGCTCACTGACAGGGGGATGCAACAAGGGCTGAGGGGGTTTGCTGCAGCAAGGGCAGCTAAAGAGTTAATGCAATATTTCATTTGCTTCCTCCATCGTAGCATATATTATCTTTCCTTTACTGTGTAATATGATGCAAAGGTTTTTAAATGATACAATTGTATCCTATTATATTCCCCTCTTCAGGGAGGTTTTAGGCTCATTTTTTGCGTGAATGACACTCGCTCGCTGCATTTCAGCGCTGACACAGATAGCACTGTAGGCACACACAGCAGAGAGGGTTATAGCAAGTGCACAGACAAATGCAAAAACATATGGCAACATGAGGAAACTCTACATTTTTTATGATACAAAAGCAGAACTCGTGTTCCCGGGTCCTGTGTGCGGGATCGGAGCGATGCAGTTACCATCCCCTTCTGTGTGGGATAGGAGCGATGGAGTTACCATCTCCTTCAGATGGAGTCCTATGGGATTTGCTTAAAATAAAAAGCTAAGCAGGGATTCTGAGCAAATTTCCCCCATTGGAGAATTGAGCCGTGAACCAGATTTTGCCTGATCCGCAGATGAAAATCAGTTTGGGGGTTTCTTCCCCGGGCCTCTGCTGAGCATTTGTCCAGCTTAGCTGAATTTAGCATAATCTCTGCTCAAATGAGGCCCTGGGGCAGCCGAGCAGGGCAGGGAGCAGGGGCTGTGCAGAAAGCAGAGGAAGGACCCCAAAGTCTTCCCCTCCTCACTGCAGGGCACGTCCAGCCCCAGACAGCCCAGGGAAGGGCAGATACCAGCCATACTGGTGCTCCTCACACCACCACCAAGGACAAGGGGCTCCGAGATGGGATCAGGGTCCAGCCACAGCCCCTCATCTTCCCTGGTCCCCCAGGAGGGACCAACCCTGCATCTGCCTCCACAGAGCATCCTCAGGACCGGGAGCGCTGCCTTGGGGTCCCCTTCCCTGGGCAGCAGCGCTCCATCCGCAAGGGAAGGATGCGGTGAAAGCTGCCCGGCTGCCGGCGAAGGTCTTCAAACAAATTATAGCCTGCATAAAAATATTCACTCCAGCCAAGGGCCTTAAAACCTTCCCCTGAGCATTGAACAGTGACTGAAAGTATATTACTGTGCACTTATGGTTACTGTAGTAACCCAAGGTCAAACAGCAGAGCGTTATATCCAGATGACTTGGGGATGGATTTGCTTCAGTGCTGGATGGCAACAACGAAGGCAGCGGTTTCACCCGGCACTGGAATTTAACTCAATATTCAATTTACCCTGGAATCAATTTTGATGGAGTACAATTCCCATTTATAATCCCAGGTTATTGCCGGCACTGTCATTTGATCAGACACCAGCAGACCCAGGCCAAGCGCATCCCCTGCCCCCTGCGGTGCTGCTGGAGCCCCCCTGCCCCTACTCATGGCCCCTGCACAGGGGGTCTGTGGGGTGCATCCAGCCCGTCCTCCCCTCCGGAAGCTCTCCTCTCCCCTGCTCCGTGCTCGCAGCCGCTGCGAGGGGGCAGGGATGCAATATTTCTCTCTTAACTTTAAGCTCCCATGAATTTCGAATTCCGTTCTCTGAGGGGCTAATTATATAATTTCAATGTTTACTCTGTGCAGACGGATCTGGTGAGATGGTGCCCCAGGGACACGAGAGCTGGATTTAAACCCTGGGAAGGTAGCACTCACCGATAGCTTTATGGCACAGCTCGCATCGCAGCCCGCTGCCGGTTCATTTGTTTTGCAGCGGGATCTGCCACGGGATTTTTTCCCCTCTGCTGCCTTTGATTATTGGCCACTGGTGCTTCATTTCTTCACTGATGCTCCCAAGACAAGCAAACCCCGCGGCGCTCACCCATGTCACACACAGCTCCAGCCCAGGAGCCTCCAACACGCTCCGCTCCTGCATCCATGTACGGCACCTACCCACAGCCAGAGACCTCCCAGCTCAGGCTGCGCCTGCTCCCATTGGGAAGTGTTAGTGCCCATGGGCTCCTCTGCCCCAGCCCTGAGCCCAGGGGAAGGATGGACAAGGTCCGGCTGCTCCTGGGTGTTTCTGGTTGGTAAAGGTGAGCTCAGCTCTGAGCCCAGGTTGCCATAAGCATCCATCCCCTGGGGGTGCCCATCCCAGCAACAGCCTCTGCCAGAGGCCTGGGGAAGGGTCTATACCCAGTGTCTATACCCACGGGTGCTCAGCTCCTCCTGCTCCTTCCCTGAGGCCACCATCGGTGACCTGCACCAAAGCACCGCAAACCATCCCTGCCACACAGGAGAAGAAAAGCAGGAGCAGTTCCCGCTCCTGAAACCCACAAGATGAGGAACATGTCACCAGACTTCAGGCTGTTTCCCTTTTCCCCTTGGGAATGCGTTTCCCATAATTACAGGACCGGAGCAGCCATTTTTGCCTCTCGCTATTCACAGCTATTTATATTTAACATATTTAGCCTTCCTGAGTCAGAAAGGGAAATTATTCTGCACGTAGATCAAGCTTAAAGTTACAATTGCTGCTTAGGAACCAGATGCTGAAGACGAAAGGGGAGGCTTCCAAACCAGTATGAATTTAACAAAGCAAGGAGTACAGTGTGGGGAAAACTTCACTGGTTTCCCATGGAGCCGGGGGGGGGAAGCAAGGCGGTGGGATGAGCCCTTCACAGAGTTCACAGCTCTCCAAGCTGTGAGCTGTCCCTTTAACCACAGCTAAATTGTTTTCTGACAGCCCTTGCTGCAATTTTATCCCCTGACATTTGATTTACATATGATCTTTAAGCACCACCACTGCTGTAATAGCTATTTGGTTAATATTCAAATCACTCTGTGATGTCACATACATTGATAGGTCATTTCGCTGCAGCTTGGCAAAATGCATGTAAAAATAAATGTATAACTAATGAAATAAACTGATTAAGGGGAAAAATCAATCATTTGACTGCTGTAGTGAAGATCTAGCAGTTAATTTAGCATGGATCTGCAAGGGTGCCCATTAATAGAACAGGCTCTCATCTAATTGGTGCCACAGTAAATGAAATACAGTAATATTCCATGATGCATTGGAAGAGTTCACTTCATTTTCTCTGTTCTTTCTTGAGAACTGTTTACAGCACAATGGGTTTGGGTTATTTATTCCCCCTCCAGCACACGGTGGCAGGACCCCACCAACCCCAGTGAGCCCCATTAACCCGCCCCAATCAGCCAGTCTAACATCCTGCTTGGAATGACTCCTGTAACCGAGATCCAGAGCAGCTATTTTGGGATGTTTAAAGTTCTTCCCCCAGGAACTGCAGCTCTTCTTCCCCATCCACTGGTACTGGGGACGGTACATACCCCTCCGTGTTTGCCCAGCTTATGGCATCAGGAGGGATCCAAGAGTCCCAAAGCAGAGACCAGGACCAGCCCTGCTGCTGTCCCAGCACCCAAACCACAAGGATGCTGCATCCTGGGGCTGCTCCATCCCCCAGCTCTCACTTCCTGGGTAAACTCCATGAACTTGGGGCAGTTTTAGTAACGAAGGGAGCTTGGGAGGACCCCATTCATTTCCCAGACATTGAATCAATACAACCCTGCCCCCTTCATTACAGCTGCACAAAGCCCCATCTGCCCGCACCAGGTACGGAGCCCGAGCTCTGGCCTGGAGTCATCCACTGGTGACTGATCGCTGCACCTCCTTTCTCCCAGTTTCAGGTCCCCACATTGAGGATGATTTACCACCGCGTGTGAAATACAACCGTGAGAAACATCACCTCAGAGCAGCCCGCGCCTGTCTGAGCTGAGACAGGGAGAGGGACCAGCACCAGTGCTTGGTGTGAGGGCTGGGACCACCGCCGGGAGCCTCCCCCCTCGCCAGCAATATTTAGCTGTATTAAAAATAGGGGGAAAATGATCTATACAAAAGCTTTGCATAAAAAAGTGATCAATGCAAATTCCTCTGAGAAAATTGCACCAACAGATGGAATCAACCCATTTCCAGCAAATGCCTCTGGCTGTGCAGATGGTAATTATAGGATGTATGTAAATATGTGAGCTCTAGGAAGCACAGCAACACGCACTGCTGAACCGAGGCCTTGCAGGGGACCCTGCCTCGGCCCTTCCCAAGCCCCTTGGCACAGAGCAAACCGGGACCTGGGTAGGTTTTGTGCTGCATCCATCCAGCCCATCCCAAACACCAGGGCCCCGCAACTGCACCTTCTGCTGAGGAAACTTCTAACCCCAAGCCTGCATCGGGACCTGCCGTCATCCACAGGGATGGTCACAGTCATGCCAAGGGAATTCCCAGCTCTGGGGTGGAACCTGGATGCTCCTGAGCAGCAAGCAGGCTCACCCCATCCATCCTGGACAGGAAGACCCTGAGCCCATGCGCAGCCCTGCAGCAGCGGAGCATCCTCAGGGAACTGCAGGGAGACCATGGAAACACACAGGGAAACCCACCGGGAACCGGCCACCCGTGCTGCCAGAACCACAGCTCTGGGCAGCTGTGCAGGGAACCCTGTCACTGTGAGCTCCCATTCCACCCCATGGGCAGCACTGCCACCAGGGCTACCCCATACCCCTCCGTGCAGCAGCTGAGCCATCCCCACAGTGACACAGGGAGCCCCAATCCTCACATACCATGTTCTGGGAATCATTCATGGACATGGGTATTTTTAGCAAGCAAGGTTGGATCGAAGGAGGGTCTGATGGGAGAAGGATGACAAGGGCTGAATGAGATCCCTGGTGGGTCCCCACTGAGGCAGCCAGGACCAAAGGGCACCTCCACAGTGACACCTCCTGCACATGGGTAGTGGCTGCAGCCCTGGGTAGGGGCACTAACATCAGTCCCCCTCCTCACTCCCTTGTCATTCCGCCTTCAGGACAGGTTTGTGCTCACACTCCCATTGGGGGATGGTTTGTTTTGCCAAAGACAGTTTATAACATGCACTGCTCTCCTTATTGACATGGCCATTGCATTATTACATTGCTAGTTATATATCCAAATCTACTATATATTGACTAAACCCATTTTCTTACCCTCCTGACCTTCTCCAAACCACAGACCATGCCTCATTCTCCATTCCTGCACCAGCAGATGCTGTGTGGTTTGTAATGGGAAGCATCTCCCATGAGCTATTGCCACTGAGCTGCAGACAGAGCCAGTCCCAGCCTCCACCACCACCATTCCTCAGCCTGGTACAAAGCATTGAGGGCTCCTGAGCTCCTCCATCTCCATCAGCTCCCTCCCTGCACATCCCACTCCTACGCCTGCTACGCCAGCATCCTCCTTTCAGAGCCATGGGAGGACCAGGCTTTTCCCCTTATTTTCCAGTGTGATGTCCAAGGCTATTTCCAAGGCTACTGTATTCAGATTTTTGCTCTTGACACTGGGTTGGTTTTTTTCTCCCCAAGAAAAGTGCTTGCAGAAGTTGTCTGTGGTAAAATCTTAATTGGAGCCAAGTAATTAGACAGAGATAGTTAGTGATCTCTCCAAAGCAATCAGCTTTTGGTGCTTTGTTTTAGTGCTATAATAATTACCAGCACTCCACAAAGTGCTTGGGCATTTGACAGGAGGGATCCACGTGCAGTTGAAAGCTTCCCATGGGAATGGTGGTGCCTTGTCCACCATGGGATGGGCACCAGACCCTGACTCCCAGCAGGCACCAATAGCCACCAGCAAACCCCGCTGCCCAGGGCTCACTCCCAGCACCTTCTCCTCCATCCTCAGGGACCATCCCTGCTCCCTCCTGCACAGCAGCGCACTCCGGATTCTCTCCCTGAGACCAGCTCCGGTTTACATCAGCAAGACTGGACCCGATTTATTGCTGCCTCTTTATAAACCAACCCAAACAGCTCCTCCCTGCTTCCTCCAGCTCTGAAGGTGATGAAGTAGCTCCAGAGGTGAGACAGAGCCGCCAGGTTGCCAGTGCATTGCGCATCCAATAGGGCTGCGTATTCACAGGAGCCTCGGTGCTGGTCCAGCCCTGCTCCGAGAGCAGCCCAGCAGCAAGGGGGCACAGCAAGCAAAGAGCCTTTTACCTTATGTAATTATACCTTTTAATTTAAACCAAACCTGCCACCTCAGTGACTGTTGATGAGAAAGCCTTAGTCTTGATCAAGGAAATGGCTCTGCCCACATTCCTCCCCTCTCCCACCTCAACAGGCACCCACCAGGAGCGGCAGGGCAGCAACCCAGGCAGCAGCTCCACCAAGGAGGAATGTTCCTAATGGAAAATCATCAGGAGGTGTCTTCCTGCAAGTGCTATAATTGCCTTCGCTCCACATTTACACTGGGGGTCTGCAGGCGAGGGAAGTCCCCACAGCCTCATTATGCAAATAGAACAAGACCTATATGAGCTGCACATGCACCATGCAGATGGGATGTGTCCGACAGAGAGGGCTCCCAGGGCTGGGACACACTTCCCTTGAAGATGGGTTTTCTCCCTGACAGCCAGAGCAGCATCCCAGATCCTTCCCACTGCAATCCCTGCTTCAACCCTATATAACACAGAGCTGCTGGAGGTGCTTCATGATTCACAGCAAACCAGGCTCCCAAACACACACCAGGCTGCCTCAGGTGGTACAGACAGGGTCCAGGTTAATGGAGCAACCCAGCAACGCTGCTAAAATAAACTCTTCCCTTGTGATACAGTGCTGGGAGCACCAGGGAACAGGAGAGAGCTTCAGCGCTCCAGAGACCAGCCCCTCATGGACACCAGTGCGAGCTCCTGGTTATTGCTGGTGCCTGTGCCAAGAACTCTGCTGCCCACAATGCTCCTCTGGGATCCTTCCCAAGGGAACCGGCTCCTGCCCTCCCTTGGTGCCAGCAGGGAGCAGGAAGCAGAGCTGAATGAAATCACTCGGAGGACTCTGAGTGTTTGAGGTTCCCCCTAAGGCTCTATAGCCGTGACAAGGTGTGGAAGCCCCAGCACAATGCAGGAGGGTGCCAGCCAGGAGACACTGTTGCTGGAGAGGTGAAAGCCATCCCTCAGCACTGGAGATGGGGAATGTGCTGTTGGGAGATACGGAAGCTCCTTTGGGGCTGCTGGTGACCCCCCTCCCTGCTCCCCTTGTCCCTTGAAGGCTCTAGGATGCTGGGGCCAGCCGGGCTGGCGCTGCCCACCTGATCCTCGCCGCCCGTGTCCCGCTGGCACACCATGTTTCGCTCCTGGCGCATGAAGCTGAAGGTGCTGCTCGCCACGGTGACCCTGGCCGTCCTCCTCTGCTGGCTCTACCTCTTCGTGGGCAGCCTCGAATGTGAGTGGGACCATCTCTCCTTCCTCAGAGCAGGGGACAGTCCGTGACAGAGGGTGGCGGGGGCCTTGGAGCCATTGCTCTGTGGCTGTGCAAGTCGCCGTGGGTGTATCTGAGCTCTGCATTCCCACTGCATCCCTGGGGATCATTGCTGTGTCGTTGGCTGGGCACGCGTGGGGTGTGCGGGGAGCTCTCCCCTGGGGCTCTGCCCCACCATCCGCACGTTATCCCTCCCTGCCGAGCTCTGTGCCCATCACATGCCCCGTTATCCCCCCAGCAGACGGCCGGTTCCTGCTGCTGCCGCCCTGCCTGAGCGAGCAGCCGAGCCGGGACGTGGAGCGGGAGGCGCTGGCATCACGGGTGCGCCGAGTGGAGGAGGAGAACCAGCAGCTCCGCCTGCAGCTCAGCCAGGCCCAGGCGGAGGGCAGCGACGCCAGCCCACAGTGGGGGACCTCTGCCGAGGATGGGGACCCCCCCGGGGCTGACAGGAGCAACCGCACGGCCTGCCCCAAGCAGCGGACGGTGCACAAGTGTGAGGTGGGTGATGGCACCAGTGGTGCACAGGGGATGTCGGGTGGGAGGCTGGGACCTTGGCTTAGAGTGGATGTGAATCCACTTGGCACTGCTCACACTGTGCTCTGGCCGTGCTGGGGGCTCATCCGGCTCTCCATGGTGCTCAATGGGCCATGGTTGGTGGGTGAGAGTGTCTTGCTTCTCCAGAGAGGGAGGCCGGGCAGACAGATCCTTAATCCC
>JAVHNF010067434.1:7285-17415 GCA_034783455.1 Micropsitta finschii | reverse complement strand
TGTGGTTTCTGAGTCATTATAATGTTGCTTTAGGAATGACCTTACAGCTGTTCATAAGTTATCAAAAAACTCCCCATCCACCAGGTCTCACCTCTTTACTCAAATCCAACATTACTCTCTCTTCCTTCAAATCCAATAGCACAAATACCTCACAGGAAAATGCTTTCTGATCACCCCCAAATAAAGCAAACAAGCTAATATGCCCATCAAGTAACTTTTCCTCAGAGTCTTCTAATACATTAATATTTAGTCGCTTAGCAAGGATCGTATTCTGCAACAGTATTTACTGTTACTGTGACATCAAAAAGGACTGAAAGCATCAGTTGATCAGTCAAAGGCCGTACAGCTCACAGAGGTGGCACTGAAATTTTAAGCTCAAGAGAACAGAAAACATCCACCTGCCTCTGGCACAGTATCAGGAAATCTGCTGGCACTTGACATCAAATGCAGTAACAATAGCAGCAACAACTTTGACCATAGGGACCTGCCTGGGCTCTGTGCTTCTCCCTCCCCTGTGCTGAAGAACTTGGCAAGAGGTGAGCCCTGAGGCAACTCCACAGCTGTGAGCAAAAGGCTGACAGTTCTAAGGATCAAGCTGAAGAAGGAGTTAACACTTTCTGCCTGTGTGAGTTCAGGCCTAGCAAGGCTCTGATTCTCAGCTGGGGCATCTAAGTGCTGCAGCAATTACAGACAGCGCACTGAAGAACACTTCTTCATGTGCTCAAATGTTTTCATCCTTGAGCTATTGAGAGAAGGCCCCTCTCTGCTCCTGTGCTCACTACTTAACCATCACTTATTTTTAGGTGGCTGTTTGGAGATACTGTGCCTTTGTAAATAGAACATTATAAAACATTTCAGTAAGACACTGCAAGGAATGAGCAACAGAACAATGATTCATGGCTTGTACACAGTTACTTCTCAACCATGGCCTCAACAGAAAAGCTATCACAGCACTGTAATTCACTGTAATTTCACTGTCACACTATTACTGAATATACATTGAAATACATGTTAACTATGAACAGATACTATTAATGTTAGTAGGCAACCCAGATATATTTACTACTCAATTATATGTGGTCTTTCCTGTGCAGGTCCGCAAGAAGCTGATGTAGAGCTGCAGTCTATTTTGGAACTGGAAATTTTATTATGCCTATATATTTGGGTTTTGAGGTTTTTAATTGGTATTTTGATATTAAGGAAACATCTGAACCAGAAAGTGGGGTTTTTTTCAATTTTTTTTTTTTTTTAAAGACATGCTCTCTCTTTAGTAAGTGAACCAATGTGATCAAAAGGGCCAGGAGATGAGATGCAAAACATCCTGGAGCATAACCTAGACCTCATTTTTACCATTAGTTAAAAAAAAGATTGATAGATATAGATAGATAGACAGAGATAGAGATAGATAGATAGATAGATAGATAGATAGATAGATAGATAGACAGACATAGAGATATAGATAGATAGATAGATAGATAGATAGATAGATAGATAGATATAGATAATTACCAGGAATCACCTCATTACAGGGATTCAAAACTCATAGAAAGTAGTCTGCAGAATACTCGGAAACTCTGTGAGGAAAGAGACTATGAAAACATTGGCTGTATTTTACTAGTGTATTACTGTGTGTGAATGTCCTGGGAGACAATGTTTCTCCTGAAGCTTCTTTCTGAACCTGATTTCTCTTCCATGGGTGATGGAGTTCACCAAGAGTGTCCCAGGACCTGGATTAAGGGGCTGTGTTTTCTGGGGAGAAACTTCAGCCTCTCCATGATACCTTTTGTAGGTACCCTTCTGTTCACCACCTCGTTTTGAATCACCGCTGCCTCTCTGAGGCCCTTGGTGACTGTGGCAGGAACCAGGAGCAGCAAAGTTTAATTCCATTTCACTTGTGAAATGAGCACGAAATGAGCACAAAATGAGCCACACTTACTACTTATCACAGGGCAAAAACTCAGTTATGTGAGATCCACAAGCAGATCAAGGGGATCTAATTCATGCCAAGTTGCTATAAGCAAGCAAGTGGGGAGGAAAAAGGATGATAAGGTGCACATACAAAAAAGATGCAGTCTGGTAGGAAGAATATGAAAATCATTTCTACATTGGCTACTGAAAAATAGATAAGAAAACCTGACACAATGGTATGTAATAGACAGTGCAGAACAGAGGCAGTGAATTAACTTCCAGTGTATTGATTCGTTTGGTGAGCACGATGATTTTCAGCAACCATTCTGTCTAACAAAGAGGGGGAGAAGGGTATTTTGCTGTGCTTACCCCAGCATCACGCTGTTCTTGACAAGCTAGAGGGTAATGGACCAGGCAATATTCAGATGCTCAGCATCCCTTTCATGAACCACACTCTCACTCTTCTGCCAAGCTCTAGAATATTTGTTGAAAACTATTAACAAGGCTAATCTATACACGGAATGGGATGACAGAGCTGTTAAACACCTTCACAGATTTACATTTAAAAATAGAATGTGAAGTAAATATAAAACTGAAAAGGGCAAACAACAAGTTCCTATACATATTTCTGCTATCACTTGAAGGCAAAACTGATCCTATAAAATGGAAACTTGATTTTTCCAAAGCTCTTTCCAACTGGCCATTTTAAAATGCAGTAGAAGCACCAGTATCTGAAAGCTCTTCCATGCAGTACAACCCTCCCCACTTTACATTTGGTAAACCTGAAGAGGGAGGCTACACTCATGACTCCAATGTTCTCGAGTCAGTAAAGCACGAATAGAGATCTGCACAAACAGTAGCAGGGGGTTTGCAAGTAGGTTTCTCTACTTAAAAATAAACTCACACAACAAAAAAAGCACACAGGAAGAGAAACACATTAGCTTCTAGCTCTAGTGCTACTGGTTTAAAAGCATAAAAATCCCAGCCTTACTGACATCTTACTCCTCAGGATCACTCCAGGGGGTTCCTTTCAAGTAGCCTACATCAACCAAACTAGCACATGATGAAACCTCTGCTTCTCAGGAGCAAGTGCAACTGCTGATTTGAAGGGTTCGTGTCAAAGCTGAAAGCCTGCAGCTACAGTGAAATGAACATTGCAGTTTGCTCTTAGCAAGTAATTCTGGTGAAGTTTGCTAAAGCTATTTAAGTGTTAGAGCATTTCTGCATGTTGATTAGCAGCCAAGAGCTATAAGCATGAAAATGCCATTTGAAATACTCATGGCATGATTTGCACATGCTTGTGTTGGAACCTAATTGGGTTTGCAGTGCTTGAGACAGTAAATTGAAGAGCTATAAACTTCTCGAGGAGTTAACATTCAGCATTTTGCAGGAGCTGGGCAAACATCAGTGCTAAGGTAAGAATAGAGTCCAAGGCAGATTCTGACATCCACACAACTAGCACAAGTTCATTTATATTCAGAAAAGAAGAATTGCACTCTGGGATTTATCTGATATGTGACATATGAAAATGCTGCCTAATGAGGCCTGGCCTAGTTTT
Organism: Micropsitta finschii; assembly: GCA_034783455.1. Taxonomy (NCBI): domain Eukaryota; kingdom Metazoa; phylum Chordata; class Aves; order Psittaciformes; family Psittacidae; genus Micropsitta; species Micropsitta finschii. Next base: position 13,949 of record JAVHNF010067434.1, on the reverse strand, counting down.
CAGAATAGAGAGTGCACCCTCTGTTTGCTTCTCCTTTGACTGTTCATCAGCAAGTCCTCTCCCCTTCCAACAGCCCCTGACCAGATCCATCACACATCTTTCCTCTACGGCTGATAACAGCTTCTTTTTCACTATCCCTTTAGTATTTCATTGGGTGACAGCAACTCTAAAATTCCCAGAAAGGAAGCAACCAACCAAGCAACACCCCACAAAATAACCCCACAACCAAAAAACCGCACCATGCAGCTGCTGACTTAGCAGTCAGGCTGGGGGTAATCCAGAACTTCACAATATCAGAGCCACAGTCCCTACAAAGCACAGCTTCTTGATAGCAGCATCCTCAATTGCAGAGACTAGAGAGTGTTCAGAACTCCTGGCTGGGAACCTTGTGTGAAGATCAGTTACTTCAGCAATGTTAATGCACCATAAGGAGGAGACAGCAGTGCAAAGCAAATTAAAGTATTTCTCTGACTGCATTGAAAATTCAGCTCCAATTAAAAATCATTGACGCTGGGAGAAAAAGGATCTGCTTGTCTTAAATGGCTCCTAAATTAGTAGCTCTCAGAGAGGCCCCTTACCCAGGCAGATTTAATGAAAGATTGTTTCAGAAGCACAGATCATGACTGCACAGCACAAGCACTTCATCGAAGGGAATCTGACTTCTGCCCCATCTGCATCCTAAAAAGGCAAGATATACTCAAGTTCAGAGGGGAACTGAGAGCTGGGGTTGAGGCAGTGTGCCCAAAATCAGGCTGCAGAATCAAGTCAGTTCTACAAGAGGTTTCCTGACTCCCAGTCTCAGACTTAGTTCAAGCAGTCTAGGAAGGACATTACTCACTGCAGAATCCTCCTTCAGCTGGTCATGTGTGGATTAACCTAAACATGTCACAAGCAATTTCTGAATTAATAGCCATTTGTCATATAAGCAAACCACTTGTTTTAATTCCGTGTGCAACTGCTCTATAAAACACAACTTTGGATACAAGGGTGAGCACTCATGGAACAGGTTTTACAATAAATTATATGAATTTAATGTTCCTGATCTACAGCCAGATGAAAACCCTCACCTTTATTCTGTAGAAGAGAAAAAATATGTTTATTCTCAATTAAGAAACACAATGCAAGTCTATCTAAGAAACCTTTTCTTTCCCTATTGAAACTTCCTGGCCTGTGATACAACATAACATGCAATTGGCAGTAGATTATACTGCCACTCTTGGTACACTTCCTTTCCCCACTGCCTGCTCCCCACAGACACCAGCATACAATCCTACTCCCAAACCACTGCTTTCTTCAGCCTTGCACTTCAAGGTATACCACATTCATTTCGATTTCCAGTCCCATTCCAGGCTAAATATTACAGCCCATCCGGTGCTGATCTGTGTCCCATTCAGCTCTCTGGCACATGGAGAAGCAGGGCAAAGGATGACAACTGTTTTAGCACTTGCAACTTCAGGCACTGCCGAGTGCAAGTCAGTCCTGAGAGTTCACTGACATGAAGCTGACTGTGACTTAGCTCTGAGAATGAACTGTGGCCAGTGTCATGTCACAGTGATAATTTAATCTGGCTTTCATTTAGGCTGACTTTAAATCATGCATTTCTCTAGTCAAGCAAGTTTAACAGCCCTCAGTGCTGCAGATGCAGGAGCAGTGCACAGTTTAGGTGAGGTCCCTGTGCATACACACTACTGAGGTTTCTGGCTCACTGTCATCCTCTACCCTCACTGCTAAAGGCACCATCCAAAAATCAGACTGGGAAAATCACACCTATCCCATGTGGGACAGAAGGCCTCTGGATAGGCAATGACTGTGGTTTGTACCAGAGCTGGAGGCAAAATCAAGTCCCACTTAATAACCTAAGTATTCAAAGGTTAAAAAATAATAATAATAATAAAATAAATTTGAAAAAATAAACTCTGTATAAGGAGCTGGCTGATATTTTCCTCTCTTCTCTAAAGTGCTTTTAAGTGGGCTAACCAGAAAAGGAAGCAAACCAGCATTATGAAGCAAAGAATGAAGTCATTCTGCATTATTTCTGTGTATGATATTGACCATCCACAAATATAATCAGTAGCTAATGGTGAGTTAGTGCTGCCAAGTCTTCTCCTCCCTATTTGTCTCAAGTCATTTTCTCTGGGAGTGTGCTGGAAAGGATATTGAATAGGATATGGAAAACTATTAAATATCCATTCGCTTTCTAATGAAGTAATTGAAAAGGACAAAGCAGAGACAGTTACTTAAGGAACTAACTTTATATCCCAGGAAACTGATTTCTTCTCAGACCAAGTGAATAAGAACTTGATGGTCTCAAGCAATCCTTTCCAGTTTTGCTTAGGCCACAGCCTTACTGCATTTTCTGCCCCTGAGCTACTTAGCACTGAAGGATGACGGCTCTGTGTTGGGAAACTCTAGCGTGGAATCTCCAGAATTCCACATATGCCTGTAAATATTAGCCATGTACTTTTCCAAATCCCAAATCCCAATACAGATGTGGAAGAGGACCAGGGTCAGCGGGTGAATTTATAAAAAGAGGTCATCAGCTGAGCCAGGTCTGGTTTTGAGACATTCCCCAAAATTCTAGAAGATTTTGGAAGTTTATTGGGTAAAGCTCCACTTGTGATCATACTGGCTATGTGTGCAAAGGAGCAAACCCCTGGTTAAAGAAATGCATACTTATAACTCATTAAAAATACCTCTTACAACCCCAAAAGAAACCCCAGAGCTGTTGTATGCAAATTTCAGCTTCAAAGAACTCACAGCCTGGCACTAACTAATCTCATACAACCCTCAGCCAGCCCTGCTCAGACAGCTCAGCTTGGGCAGCCCTGCAGTGGGCACAGACCCTGCAAAGGCAGCTGCCACCAGGGAGAAGAACAGAGGAGCTTGTTATCAACAGGAGCTATTAAACATTCAGCAGGCTTCATTCTTGCAAGGCTAAAGATTTCTATCAAACCAGCTCTGGAGTGTTTGGGGCAAAAGGTGTGAAATATTGACTGAGTTCTTCCATGTGAAAAATCCCCAGCTTGTTGGATGGCTGTTCCCATGACAAATAGCTTGTGTATCCCAAAGCACCTACAGTTGTCTATAGCCTTTGAGGGGCACCTTTCCATTCAATTTTATTTCTTTTAAATCTCTTATTTTCTACTGTAAGATTCTCTAGTTCCCTTTAAAGGAATTAATTCTCCAAAGAGTTTGCCTTTTTCATCCAGGTCGTGTACCTACTGAAACCAATCTGAGCCAACAATCTGTAAGGAAATGGATATTATTCATGCTTTATTACTCTCTTATTTTATTGCATCTTTACAGAAAGGAGACTTCACTTTCTTTATGATTTAATCAAGCCTTTTCTGGTCTTTCAAATTCACTCAAAATTAAAAATTCCTTTCAGACAGCAGGCTTGCCCTGTGAGGTCCATTTGCTCTCCCAGGACTTTGGTTTGGATCAATTTTACCACAGCAAGTGATTATAAAGCAAGTATATTATCAACCAATTCCCTTCTTACTGCCACAGTCGGACACAAGATTAAGATTACTTCCGCATATTGAGTTATATGGATGGAAAAAGCAAGACTACACTGTAATTTCTGCCCTTAAATATCGCAGATAAATGTGCTTTCTGTACTGCTCCCTAATCTCCAGAGGAAATATGCACTCTTCTCTAAATGCAAGAACAGCATTAACTAAGAAGAACAGAAATGGAGAGTCTAACTAGATTGTGCTGTCCCTGTGCACCCATGTGAAGTCTGATACTGGCCATAGGAGGTTGCAGTGCCCATCATTCAGAGGTGTAATCATGTGTTTAAAAATCCTGAATCCTGGACTTTAGCCTTGGTCATTTTATTTAGATATTTAAATCAGAAAGAATAGTTGAGCAAAGCTCAACCATCATTAGCAGCATGAAAACCTGTATTGATATTCAAAACAGACACGCACTGGAGGTGTGTGTCTCAAAGCTAAATTGCCTTGCAGGCACACAGTTAAGTGACTTGACGAAGCTTGATTGGTTTGGTAAAGATACAAGGTTATTTCAGGTAATTAAATAGAAATGTGACTGCAAGGAGTCTCAGAAAGATCTTGCAGTGGGAATGAGCACTCAAATTCAATATTCTTAAAATACAGCAATGTGCACAAGGGTAAAGCAATGCTAAATATATATAATTATCAACAGATGACTTATTACCCCTAAAGAAAGTAACAGGGGAGTCATCATGAATGGGTCTAAGAAAGTGTTACTTTGATATTCAGAGGCAGTTTAAAAAAAGAAGATACGTTCGAAATCATCAAAAATGAAGTAAAAGAGAAGACATGGGTTTTTCCTTGCAGAAATCTCTGATACACCTGCAGTTTAGGTACTACTCCATTTCTTTCATTCCCTTCTAAGCATCTTATATATTACCAAACACCATCAGAGATGAGGTATTTGAATGTTAGGACCTTTGCTTGCTCCAGCACAACTGTTCTTACCCGTGTGTTAATTACTAGTCACCTTTTCCTGCCTACATTTTCAGGGCAGTTATGATTAGCAAAGATAAACCTGAGGATTTATTTCTTTTTAAATCCCTGCATAGGGCTGAGCTCTCACAGCAGAAACTACTGAGCAGTTCTCACCATTTCTCACAATACACGTTAGCCAGCACTGCACTGGACTGTCATGTGGGATCCATACTCAGCTCTGCCTCAATGCCCTGCAGCACTGCTGACCTCTCCCTACTTTCTGCATGTCTTGAGAGCACATAAAATGCTCTGTTGGCCAAATATGTCTGGAAGACAAAGATGTGCTGAAGTGGGACTAATGCTGGTTCATGAGAACACCTTCAAGACAGTCATAACAGAAAGAGGTGTCAGAAGAATTAATAAATCGTAAAATCCAATTTTACTTTTCTATATCCGCAAGTCTGGCATTTAAAAAGTTGCCTGTAACCCCAAAGTTTAAGAAACTGATGATTCAAGGAAAAGTATCGACTATTGCATAAAAGCAACGAATTCAATTCAGGATGAAGCAGATTAGCTCCCCTGCATGTGTACAGCAGCAGAATAAGCAGGGTTTGCTAAGCACTGCTGTACCCTCACAACTATGTCTTACTAGTGATGTAGTAAGATCTATATTATACAGACAATCCTCTCCATTATGAGAGTACCTGCTACACATCACTATAAGCAAAAAGTACATGTCATCCATGAGAGGACTTTTTGTTAGCTGTTTCATATTGATGGTTATAAATGGACTGCACTGATTTATCTGCAGCACAGTGCACACACCACTGCAGGGACGTGACACCTTCCATTTTTTTGTAACGCTTTCCACTATCTTAAATGAGGACAGTGTCCCACTACTGCATTTCTAGAGTGAGTAAATGTTATTGTTTTCATTACTCTTTGATTTTTCATTCAATGGCCTCTAAGCATCCTGAGAGCAAAAGTGACTTCTTAAATAATTCCATTATCAGAGCAGGCCAGAAGCCCAAAAAACGTGAGAATATACTTTCAAAATCCCTTTGCTTTGATTCTGCATTTGCTATACAAAAATAAGCTTCTCCTCCCAGTGGGGAGCTCTGGCAAACAGGTGGAAGTCTGAGAGATGCCGTTACCATTACCCAGTATCAGTTACTTCTCTTGGTGTCAGTTATTCCATGCCAGAATTCTTACAAAGACACCATGACAGTTCTAACAGCAATACTGGGGTAGGAAAGAGTAAGAGAAACTGAATTAAAAGAAAAAGAAAAAAGAAACAAAGAAATAAACATCCACATCACACCCGCTGTGTCCATCTTCATAACAGCCTCTGGGATAACATGGTCTATAATAGCATGTCTTTCAGGGAAAGTGGAATGGAAAAGGCATATATATATTTAAATATTAATCATTTTTTACTGCTCCAAAGACTTACAAACAGCTCTGCTCACTACACACGAGAGAGCTGATCCCAGCACCAAAGGTACAACCCTCCATTATCTTCCTGATGTCAGTAACATATTGATTTTTGTTCCGTTTACTTGTGCATCAAGGCTCCCAGTCTGTGCATATATGTGCATTTGAGCGTGTGGGGTAAAGACTAGAAATGGATGATGTCCTCTGGAGATTTTTGTCCATGTCTTTGGCCGGAACCGCTTTTCCCTTCTCTTTTATGTTTCTTTGCTCCTTCACATAGGTGCTGTTGTTTCTACACTCACCCTGCTGCTGTGAAATGGAAGAGCCACAGTCTGCAAGCGCTGTGCCTCAGCTGAGAGCAAGCGGTGAAGTGTGATACAAACTGGACCTTCCATCCTCCCTGAGGGCAAATGTTGCTTTTACAATGCTTCCAGACTCAGCTGAACTGAGGTTGAGAGGACAGTCTCATTCCTGATCCTGCAGCTAGTGCAGGATGATGCACAGTATACACATTAGACCTCAGCTGAAGTCTCTTAGCAAATTCAGCCATGCTAGAAATATCTATAAAGGCAGGAGAAATGGAGAGGAGACCTATATATCCTTAGAAAGTAAATTCACAAGCCTGTGTAATTTATTACTCACTAATGGCAATTATTTCTGTTATACAGAAGAAAATAAGTGTAGCAATAGTTGTAGTTCTGGTATTTCATAGATATGTCAAAAAGGTAACCAAAGGGACTTGGCCACGATACCTCTCCCTCCCTGTTAGAGTCATGACCCGCAGAGTCATTTTACAG
>JAVHNF010067433.1:0-12065 GCA_034783455.1 Micropsitta finschii | reverse complement strand
AATAGAAAACTGGCCCTGCCTACATTATCTCAAGTTTCTTATCTCTGTTGTGATCAGTGCCACAGAAATACCTCAAATGCTGCTGGCTTCTGGTTTACGTCAGGGTCTGATCCCATGGTGGTTAAACTGAATTAACAGCTCGTTCTTCACCCCCGAGCTGTGGCTTCTACTGTCTGTTTTCTCCATTCCTTTTTCAGCTCTTTCGTTGTACCAACTTGTCCGAACACACGGCAAGCCATTTTAACCACTAATCTCTCAGAATAAGCTGGTTTTTCTCAGTTCCTCTGGGATTAGTGTTGAAATTGCCTGCTCTGAAATGGTGTGAGGCAAAGCAGAGAATAAGTTATTTAATTTTGGTGACTTTTAACAGCAAAAAATGCTCAGTTCTGTCCTTTGTGCTTCAGCTTGAGGCTTTAACTGAATTTTTGAATGGTTTGGTGCAAGAAGTTTCAAACTTGTATGGCGTTTTGATTTCAGCCTTTTAAAGGCTTGTATCTTTAGAACACCTCTAAAGCTGATCTATGTTTTTGTGGGTAGAGCTGCTTATAGAACTCCTTTTCACAGTTTGCCCCATGTAAACTTGATCTGTCTTTTGACTTCAGTTTTCTTGGGTTCTGAATGAAAGAAAGCAATGATTTTCTTTTGGCTGTCCCTTAAATGTCAGGCAGAATTGCAGAGCTGTCCTAAATGTCAACGCGAAGTTGGTGTTTAGTCACGGGCAGTTCTGTCACTTACCTTCGTGCTGGCACTCACCTCCCTAGACAAGCTCAGTCTTAAAAGGTTTGACTTGTATCTGGCACAGACTAAAGACTCTGGAAGATCAGCTAAATAGTCAATAACTGGGTTTGTGTTTTCTGAAGGAGGAGGCTGGTGGAATAAAGAAGTGCCTTCCTTCAGAAAATCAAAGCTGACTGGTCCCCTGTTTCCATTGTAACGCTATGGTAGGATTTCTGCCTGGTCCTAACTATATCTACTCCCATGTAATATCTTAGTGCTGGCAAATTTTCTCATAACTAGAAGTGAAGTCCAGTTGCCTTCTCCAAGTCTCTGAATTAAAGTACATAGGACTTACAGGCTGTAAATTTCAATTAGCTATATTTTATAGACTAAACGCATTACCTGTGCAGGAGCTCTGCTGCAGAGTCTAGCAGTCTATTCTTATGCTTCCTTATATCAGTCAGAAATGCTGTTTGACTGAAGATCAGAGAGATACATGAATAGCTGTAGAAACTGATGTTTTCATGTAACTGCTTTTGGCTAGGAAGGGCAGTGATGACAGCAGTAAGAAAAGAAAATCATGTTGTAATACGCACAACTGGAGAACATCAATGTTTCCTGTCAGTGGACTGTATCAGAAGCTAGCTTTCCACAACGCTCCCATTTTCCACATTCAAACACTTCTTTTCCTGAAGGACTCCTTATCCTTGCACTGAAAGTAACTTAGTCCCAAGAGCACACAGAGCTTGCTGTTCAGCCTGATGTGTATTGCCTGTGGTGTTAAGGGCTAGGTGCTGTAGCATCTGATTTTATTATGCAGTTCTCTGATACTAAGCTGAATACATTAATATTTTGTTGAATGTTTAATTGGCTCAGTGATAGGAGATACCCTGAATGCTTTAACAAAGTCATTAAGTTGCATTTTCCATTGTGCACATTGTGTACAGTTGTGATGTTAATTAGCTTGGTATTACACCCTCAAATATAGTTATAGTATGCAAATAGTCGTTCTTAGTAATGCATCATGCTTAGTGATAGAGTTCTAAAACTCAGTCTAACTATCAACTGTTTTGTTCTGTACTTATAGGGACCTGATCTTCATTTGGAGCAAACTGCAGCTTAAGTCTAACCCATCAAAACAAGTATTTGTTGACCAGTGCTACCAGCTTTTAAGAATTGCAACCAATGTCAGAGTAATTTTCCCTTTCATGAAAGTCATTAAGGACGAAGTAAGTTTTAGTTCTTCGTTTTTACCCTATCCCCCATTCTTTTTGTAACTAAAGAGGAATGATGTTTATGTTGTGTAATGGCCACTTTTTGTGCAAAGGTAAGAGGGGGTAGGGAAGAGCACACTATTCTCTTAACAACCTGTCAAGTTCCAGAATGCACATCGATATTACAATTGCCCCTTGATCCATGTTTTTAAGATTTGTTTTCTTCTGGAATCTTAAGGTTTTTTCTTTCTGCTGTAGTAAATTTGAGGAATGTAAATAAATAATTCCCTATAAATAGATGGGAAAATTAATAATAAACACATGGAGTGAACGTGAAAAATTCACTGGTTTGTTTTGTGGATTTTTAGCTTTCCTCCTTAAGGAAATAGGACTCGCGTGATGCCATTTTATGTGCCTTTCACCCTTATCAGGTTTTATGTCCTTCCACCAGTTCTAACCAGATCTGAAGAACTGCTTGATGTAACAAAGGAAAAGCTAGGCTACAACAGGAGAAGACATAATTTTGCTTCAGAAAAGTGTGATGTGTTTCATGCTTCAGGTGTTAGGCTTACACTGACCCATACAAACACGTGTAAAAGATGTCACGTGCAATACTTTGCACACAGGCGTGCAAAGTGTTTCCAAATGTGTATTTTATCATTGCCCCCACTGCACAGAGCTCCTTAATATTCTGTGCCCTAAATGAACTCTGAAGTATTTGGTCACGGGTGCTGCTGTATGGTTCTAAATGAAATGATTTGTTACTGTTCAAGATTTTGATCTCGGTATGTATTCTGAAACACTTGTGGTGAAGTGAATAACTTCTGTTTGTGTTTTCATCTGAGTGAATATGCATTTTTAATAACCTACTCGTGCATATGGAGCATTGTGTGTATTTGTCAATGCACATTTAAATAGAGGTGGGTATTAATTTTTGCGCTTCCTGAAACTCTTTTTACATTAATCTGCTGCCTGCGGGGCAGTGTGTTTCTTTCTGATCATCCATCTGAATGGGAGGGCCTGCAGCCTTAAGTGTGGAATAGGGATTTTGCTCATTGAAAGGATAGTCATTCTGAAGGCTCAAGCCTTTTAGAATGCTTGGACGTGGGTTGTGAAGGATTCTGTGGTGGTTATTGTTCAGAATTGAAGGCAATATTATGTAGTTTCTATTTTTAGGCAGTGCAAGTTAAATGAGTTAGAACAGGGACAAAATACAGAGTAACTGTCCATTTACAGTGTGGAACAGCCTAGGCAATGAAGATGTAGACAGGATACTGCTAGAACAGTATTATGTGATTTGCCACAGTCTTGTTTTATATCCCTAAATAATTGATTGTCTTTTAATTACAGTGCTGCACACGGTGAAAGTACCTGAAGCTTTGCTGATAGTAACTACATAGCTTTCAGTGCAAAGCAGATGTTATTTTGGGGCATTGTTGTACCTGTATTTTACAGTCTTGTTTGAGCATTAGCCTAAAATGTATGTGCTTTTAGGTGAAATACGTTAGCAGGATGCTTTCTGAGTTGCTATTTTGAACGTAAATTAATACAAATACATGGGAAGTTGATGTTTGGGCATTGTTTATACTAGCTCTTTTTTCCCCCCTGTGAGTCTGATTCTTTTGTTTTACTTTTAAACTGTAGAGTTCTGTAAGCCTGTAAGGAAAACACCATTATGCTTACTCTATAATTATGTATACTGTGATTTCCTTTCCGCAGGTTGGTGATGATGGTCTTCAGATATGTGTTGAGATATGTGGTTGTGCCCTACAGTTGGACCTCCGTGAAGATCCCACCATGAAAAGTCTTATTTATAAAGCAATTGCCCATTTTCTGCCAAATGACTTAGAGATCCTCAGAATTTGTGCTCTTTCAATCTTCTTTCTTGAGCGCACCTTGGAATCTTACTACACTGTTGAACATTTATATAAATGCGCAGATGAAGAATACAATGAGTGCACTAGTTCTGTTCAAAACCGTGTTCGTTTTGAACTGCTTCCAATTTTGAAAAAAGGTCTTTTTTTTGATCCCGAGTTTTGGAATTTCTTGATGATCAAGCAGAATTGTTTAGCATTGTTGGGGGATAAAGCCTTCGTTAGTTTAAGTGAAAATACACTGGAAAACTCTGCTGCGAGTACAGAGAAGATTACGGAGTATAGGGCTCTGGGTGACGAGCGTGCCTGTTTAACAGATGTTAGCAATGGTGAGCTTGACCCGGAAGACCTCTCTGAAGCCCAGTCCAAAGGTAATGCCAAAAAGAATGAAGCTCTTGAGGCATCTGAAACGTTAGATCAAACCGTACCAAGGCACCGCTGTGTGATATGCAACAAGGAGTTTCTTGGTGGTCACATTGTAAAACATGCACAAGCTCACCAAAAAAAGGGCAGTTTTTCCTGTGTACTTTGCACCAGAAAGTTCAGGCAAAAAGGACTTATGCTGAAGCACTTGAGGAATCATGTCAGGAAGATAGAAAGGCAACACCTTGCTGCAGTTATTGAGGCTGGTCGGCGGGCTTCTGTTCTTAATGAAGTAGAGTGTTCTGATGTCACTCCCTCTCTTGAAAATGGGAATTTGGATGGTTCCAAAGATGATGAACCAGAGACTGCAAGAGCACCAAGTGCTGACCAAATGGTCCAAGTGGAGGAGCAGAACACGGAACAGGTATTTGCGGTGGGAAACCATCTAAGTGACCAGGATGATGCTACTGAAAATAGTAGTGACAGCTGTTTTAATCATGTTCCTGATGCTTTAAGTACAGAAAGTTTGCCTGAAGATGATGACAGCTCCAGTAAAGAGTCGCCTGTTCTGCATAAAGTGAATGGAGCTTTTTGTTCTCAAAAAGATGTTGATGCTATGGATGAGGAAGGAAGCTTTAAGTGCCCTGCTAATGGTTGTGCTAGAGTGTTTAAAAAGATAAGATTCCTCAATAAACACGCGAGAAAAAGTCATCCGACTGATTTGAAGGTGCAGCAGCATATAATGAAGTGGAATAAAGGAAAATGCCGTTTCTGTCAGAGAAAATTTGCTGATTCCCAACATTTTATAGACCACCTGAAGAGGCACGTGTATCCAAATGTTTACTTTTGTTTACACTTTAATTGTAATCAGAGATTTAAGCTGTCAACTGAGCTTGCAGAGCATACGAAAAGTCATAGTGTTCTTAAAGCGCAGTGCAATTTTGCGGAGTGCTGCGAGCTGTTTGAGGAGCTGCCTTTGCTGTATGAACACGAGGCTCAGCATTATTTAAACAAAACACCAGAATGTTCTGAAGATGCAAGCGAAAAAGAGTCTTCAGATGATCCTTCAGAACTTTGTAGTTTCCAAGATGATGATGAATCCGTTAATGAAAAAGAAACTGTCGATTTACCAATTCCAACGTGGAAGTCAAGGAAGGATTCTGCAGAACCAAAGACATACATTCAAAGTGTTGAGAAGAAAGCAAATAATGTAATTCATAATGGAAATGAGAGCTCGTCTGAGGGCGGCACTACAGTTTTAAGTTTGACAGACCAAAAGACTTCTGTGTTACAGCCAAATTCTGACAACTGTAATGCTGCTAGTGACCAGTTAGTCAATGGGCACGGTGACGTAGATCAGGCATCATCAAAGTCATCAGAAATAACTTTGGACAGAGTGGCAGATGAAACAAGGACAGAAAATGGGTCAGTGTTACCAGTGTTACAGAATTGTACTGATACACCACAAAATAATACTGCTGCCTCGCAATTACCTTCTAAACCAAATCCAACAACGGAGAATACTTCATATGGTGTCATCTTAACAAAGCCGTATGTTAGACCATTGCCTCCAAGTTACCTTGATGAACGCTACATTAGCATGCCAAAACGCAGAAAAATATTGGCAGATGAAGTAGATGCTTATTCTGAGCAAGACAAAATTTGTAGCAAATCAACAGAAAGATTTAGATGTGGCAACTGCTTGACCATCTACTGTAATTCCGAAGCACTTGAGGCTCACCTTGCACAAAAGAAGTGTCAGACGCTCTTTGGATTAGATTCAGATGATGTAAGTAAGTCTTCCGTTCCTTCTGGGTTGGTTGGTTTGGAGGTAAATCCCAACCAGAAAATGGTCTTTGAAAATAGGCAAACTGATGGAATAAGATAAGACAGATGTAACTTCCAAGCAGTTGTAGTATGCCAGAACTTAAGACAATTATATAGGAACACTCTGCTAAATTGGAAGCTCAAATTGAACATGCTGTTTAGAATAAGAAAAGGGTAGTGAGAATTGCTTGGCAACTTGAATGGAAAAGGCTTCGTGTAAAACAGAATGGGCTAATTCAGTCTGTCTTTCCTTGCAAGTCTGAAGCTAAACGTGTTGAAGAACATAAGATTAAGGAATGATTTACGTGGCTTAGTCTTCATTTTGATCCCAGTGCACTGTTTTCTTTTACAGGTGCCTGATTCGATGTTGTGGGAAAATGCATCAAACGAGGAGTGGTGTCAGAAAACACTATACGAAGAAGCATCAGTTTGTTTCCCAGTTGGCCTTAATCATAAAGCAGTCTCAAATTACTGAAGAAAAATATGACCTTGATAAAGACAAAGCACATTTTATAAACAAAACTCACAGAGGAATAGTAGGAGCTCTGCAGGTCTTTAGTCCAGAAAGGTTGCTACGAAATCCCCAAAGTACCAGTTATCCGAAAAGCCACATTCATTCCAAATGTGTGATTGAAGCTTATGGACAGTCTTTCTAGCATGAAGGTTTAAGGAAAATAAGGCATACAGTTGAGCAGGCAAAGAAAGCAGAGGTGTTAATTGCCTTATGGAGATAAAACCAGCCGATTCCAAAAGCTGCTTTAGTTGGAAAATGTGTGGTTAAAGAGTGTCCATCCACAGAACTGGGAAGGAATCGTTCAAGGAAGTGTTACCTTAGTATACTATGGATAAGAAATGTGTAGAAGAGCCATGCATTCTCTTTTCAAAGTTTGAGTGTGTGATTCCATTGTCTGCTCAAAAGTATGGAGCTTATTTAATAAACTTAGAATCCAAAAAGAGGAATGTAGAAAGAAATCTAAGACGGATGGAATGCTCAAATAGCCATAATCTTGAAGTACAGAGTGTGCAAGGAAAGGTCAATTAATGTGATACAACATGTTAAAGTTGTGCACAGTGGAAATCAGATGCATGCAAGAGAAGCCCTTTGCAAGGCTATGGTAAAGGTATGTGGTAAAGAGTGTCCTGTAAAACATCTGTTCTAGGTGCAGGAAGACTTAATACAAGCAGTACATGCACAGATTGTGTGGGTGTCAACAGAAGCAGATTGAAACAAGCACAGAATGTGAAGGGGGTTAAGCTTGCATTACAGAGCAGAGTTAAATTAACTTCATGCAGATACAGAGGTTCTTCAGCTGTTTGTATGACCGAAAAGAGATGGCTTCCTGTTTTAAAAAGGGCGGTGGGGAAAGGGCAGGCAAAACCAGGGCATATGTCGAGTTGGAAAAGATGGGGAAGAGCCTCTTTCACATGTGATACTGCTTAATGGTGGTAGCTTGCAACTCAGTACTGTAACTGATTATTTACTGTCTAGAGGAAGGGAGAAAACACATACTGACTCAACCTTAAGACATGTTACGACCCTACCTAATAGCATCTCTTGAAAAGATAGCCTTACTCAGAAGAAAGTGAAGGAGTTAGGCTTAACTGTTAAGCACTTTATCCCAAATTCACTGTTCATAGAAACAATCAGAATGTGAAGGCAGGAAATTTGACTCATTCAGCTCTATATGTAACATTGAAATACAGGACATTTGGAAACCAGAAAGGTGCTGTTGTAGTTTTTGGGCTTTCCTCCCCAACCAGAGGTGTGGCAAACACTCACATTGTCCGATTACTGTGTTGGTTTAATTTATCTTACACTGTCTTGCCAGCTAAAAAGGTTTTATTTGGGATCCTGTTCTGTGCGGGTAGCTGCAAAATTTAATGTGACCGTAGGCACGGAAAGCGTAGTGGGAAAACCTGGTGTGTACTGGCAGAGTCATCACAGCAATGTAGGCCAGCCAAAACCAGCTATTCCTGCGCAGCTAGTTTGCTTACCAAATAGTTCCTCACTACGCTTGTACGGCATAGTAAGATGATCAACTTGCTTAAATCAACAGATACGTAAAATCTAATGAGCAAAAACTCAAGAGGTACGTAAAAGATCTGTTCGTTGTAGCAATGGCTCACACTTGCGAACCTAAGAGTTTCATTGTAAAATAGGCTGTTAAGTAGTTCTGGAACTTAATAGTTTTCAGTAATGCCTCAGCTAATAATCCTCTGTGAAATTAAACAGATACTTGCATTAATTCTGCTTCCTTTTCCCCTGCTGGGAGGTAAAAAGAATGCAAATCCAAAAGAATACTCTTCTGAATTGTAGAACATTCTTGCCTTAACTTTGAGTTGGATTAACATACAAGGTTATAAAATTATGATCACAGGTATGTGTGCATTACATTAATACTGATGACTGGCCCACTTTGAGGTTTGTGTGACATTTGAGGCACCAAAGAATTATTTTTGCAGTTGCAAAAAACCTGATTTAAATGCATCATTCATTATATATACGTATATACACACTATATATATATATATTTACATGTATAAATGCATTAAAAGTTTTTAAAACTTAAAATTAATGGGGACTTTATCAGTCAAATGCACTTTCACTTTTTTTTTTTTTGCTTCAAATTAATTCTTAAGGACCCAGTTATATTGAATGTTCCCGGGCTCCCCTTTCTTTGCTTAACATGGTTAATTTAGTTAAATTTGCTTAAATATATTTGAAAAGAAGAAAACAAAAAAGGTTAATTTTAAAGTATTACAGTTTGAAGACTCTGAGAACGCAGAGAATAGATATTACAAACATGCTTGTGTAAAGTCTTTTCAATGTACCTTTAATCTTTGGTGCTTTTTTGCCTTTTCCTGGAGCTCCATGTGTTTGAAGATGCTTTAAAAATATGATTTGAGACTTGTATTTTCTTTAAGTGTGTAGATACATGCATCTATGTACATGCATAAACTGTGACCATAATTTTTTGTACCTGCATTAAACTAATCTTTTGTTCAAAGATGCTTTTCTTGGACACCACCATTTGTTTATGCTGTGTGTTCAGTTTGTACGCTTTGGGGAACTGGAAAACTGAACTCTTCCCTAGGTGGGCATCAGCATCACCTAACACCTATCAGAAATACTCTGAATTGACTTCCAAGTAGCGAGTGAGTGGTAACGTTTTTGTTTTAAGTAATGATCTTATTTCAGAAGACATTGCATTTCATACAAACTATTCACCGATACCTGTTGGCATTCTCAGATAGTTGCGGTATTAAGCAACTTTAATTGAGAGAGATACTTGTAACGTGTGGGTGATAACTCTACATGCTTTTTAACGGTTCTTTACCATGTCGAGTATTACCCTACATTAAGCCTGAAGCTTCTAGAGCTGAGAAAGGTTCCAAATCTAAAATAAAGGGTTTGTTTTGCCCAGGCATTAAGCATTGGAAATACTTCTTCAAGATGTCACTTTGATTCAATAAATACGGAAGCACATGTGTAATGTAAGCATGCAGATCTCTTATAGCTGCCTCAAGTTACACATGAGCTTAGGAGCTTTGTTGGATCCAAGTCTGTGCATTTCATTGCTGATAACTGTCTTCTAATAACATTCCTCCAGGTGGCTGTAACTTGGATTTAGACTTTCCTTTTAAGACTGTCTGCTCTGACCCGATCACAGTTCAATGTAAAGGTCGTGTAAGTTCTGATTTTCAAAGAGCTGCCTCTTGATGGGCACCTTTCACGAAAAACAGAAGTCCTGAAAATAGGTTGAAAGTGGTCATATCTGTGGGAAAAAGGTCACTGGTACTTTGGTTATTTAGCCATATTCATTAAAACTCTCTAAATTGTATAGTTTGGATAATTTATAACATTCGACTTTGTGATTTTAATATCACACGGCAGGTTCAGCTGTACTCATTTCTTTTACTGTTTTAACACCAGTGCTATGGACAAAAAAGACTGAAAGGGGGTGGTAGTGTTACTATTTTCTTAATTTATTTGGTACTGTATAACACCTTTCTGATTGAATGCAATGTATGCATTTTTGGGACTCTTGATTTGTAAACGCTGTTAGAGGTTCAGCAAGAAAGGAAATTTGTGCTTCCTTGTTGAATGTTAAATTATTTTCCTTTGCATTTTATATACGAGTACAAATTAAAACTGAGCCATCAAACTGCAATAAATCAACGGTAGTGTTTCATTTGAGAGACTTTTTTGTACTGTACATAGATTTGTTCAATAAAACATGGTCTTTGTTGTTGATAGAAATTGATTTTTGTCTTTTGGGGAATCGCTCTGAAGATACTGCTGCAGTGCGTACAGCTACTGTGTTCCATTTGGTATAGGATTGCTGCGCAGCATCTGTGCCAAGCTGCCACATCTTGATGTTCCAGGTGACCAGGCACGGGTATTTGGATTTCAATAGACTAAAACTAGCACAGTGGATCCAAGAATACCCAGGATTGCTGAGGAAATGGAACCAGAACTCCTTGAATTCCTGTCTCGCTATCCCTGCCTTGCCTCCCTTTTTGTTTCTTCTAGCTTGCTTTTGTAAATTTGAGACCTCTCAGTTCAAGAAGTCCTCAAAAAGGCATAGTATTATTACAGATTCTTTTCAAGTAACTACTGAAGAGAGGGAGAGGAATAGCTCGCTCAGTCTTCAGTCTGAGACGCACGAAGAACACACCTGCGGATAACAGCTTCCATCGGATCTGAACCTTAGACACCTTAGACATCAAGTCTGCCTCTGAGCATCTTCAAAACACTGGCAACTTTAAGATGAATTAAATAGTCACGTGCACTGGGGACAGACTTTGTTATTAGTGCATCTACCTCTGGTTTACAAGCAGAGAGTATCGTTTGGATGATGCGCTCCCCCAGTAAAGGGAAGCAGCCGGAACGCAGTGGGAAATGGAAATCTGCTCACCTGGGATCTCTAGGTAGGACAGGCCTGCCAAGATTGACCTGGTGAGAAAGTGCTCTTCCAGGGTTTTGCAACGTGCATATGGAGAGGAGCATAAGGCTGGCAGGGCAGAGGTGGAGGTCGTAGGGGTTGAGAGGAATAACGCTTGCAAGGAAATCCATATGTGCTATTTAAAGAAGTCAGCAGAGCCATGTTCCTTTTAATGACTTGAATGGTGTTTACCCCTGGGGGCAATGCCTTCAAAATGTGGGGATGTTAAGCACTCCTAAACCCTTGTGTCAAGAGCCCAAAAGCCCAGTTTAGGGCTGCAGATGAGTGTGGATGCAGCAGTTTTAAGGTACCACTGTTTCTAGTTGGTTGTCTTCTTCCTCCATCACAGAAGTGTTGAGGTTCCTCAGTGGGTCTGCGTTACAAGTACCAAATACTGGCCTGAATCTCTTCAGGAAGACGTGCTGGCACTAATAACATAATGCTGAGCTTCAGGTTTTGCACTTGAGCTTGTGTTTGGTTTTGATGCTGCTGCTACTAGAGATAGTAAGCTCCGTTGTAAGTTGCTTTGTTTAGTCCCTTTGATTGAATGCTGTAGTCCAGAGATAAAGACAGTGCAGTTGCTTTTTAGTTGGCTTCTGAAGGTTCAATACTGTTATCAAAAATGCTGGATTTTTTAGTTCTATTACTCACAGTCTCTAAATCCATGGTGTTCTTTGGCAGCAGTTTTGAAACTGTTTTCTGCACAAATTTGAATGGTGGTTTTTGGTTTTGGTGTAACTTCAAGCTTACCTTTATTTTCTGGTTTGTGTGATTTTGACAAGGCCCTTGCTGAAGCAGGTTAAGTTTGGTCATAAGGGTAAGGGTTCTCAGATCCTTGGTGCTACGGTATATGCATATTGCAGGCAAAATGGTTATCAAAACAGCAGTGTATGTACAAGCCATTTGATAAATTCATTGCAAAAGACATTAACCAAATGTAAACTTCTGTGCCCTGGATATAAATTCCTTTGCCTGAAATGTTGGCTTTCAGAAGTAACCGTTTCTCTGTAGAACTGTACCTGAAGTTGGTAGCCCAATGGTAAGCTTTAGAATCATAGAATGGTTTGGGTTGGAAAGGACCTTAAGATCATCCAGTTCCAACCCCCCTGCCATGGGCAGGGACA
>JAVHNF010067430.1:0-18011 GCA_034783455.1 Micropsitta finschii | reverse complement strand
GGTCTCTCCGCAGCTTCTCTTCTCCAGGCTGAACAGCCCCAATGTTCTCAGCCTGTCTTCCTATGAGAGGTGCTTCAGCCCCTGGTCATCATCGTGGTCTCCTCTGGGCTTGCTCCAACAGCTCCATGTCACCCCATAACTAATGACAACGCTGTCCTTTTCAGTGTAATTGATGTAAAAGCTGTGACTCGCTAGACCTTTTCCCTTTCCGAGGCTGCTTACTGAGTGTGCCAGCAAATGCTGCTGCAGCACTCCTCAACCGGCAGAGTGGAATCACTGCAGGTCCTGTGCGTTTTCTTATGACTTTGTTGGTAAATGTGTTGAGCACAGCAGGGAACCTTCGAATGATGGGGGTTTTTTTACAAGTTTGTTGTGAAGCATTCTGACATTCCAGAATATCACAGCATTGCCAGGGTTTCATCACCACTGTGTGATGCAGTGTCTTCTGACATACAAGACTAAGACCGCTGGCTAATGCGCAGTGGCTTGCAGAGGATTCACAAACTATCCTGTGTTGCTTTGTGCTTGGGTGCCATTTACAAGGCAACGAAGACTAAAAGTTTCACAAGAGTAAGTCTTTAAAGCCAAGAGTGGGTGTTTTTTGCGCAAAATTTTCTAACCATTTGACATAGAAGGTTTTTGTGCATAGAGAAACTGCTTACTCCCCAGTTTGTTGCAGTTACACTGTGTTGCTGTCAGTGAAAAATGTTTGGAAAAACTTGTATTGAAACTGGCTAAGCCTTGCTGTGTGCTGACATAGCATATTTTTTGGCATTGGAAATTATGTTGTTGTAGGTGGAATAACTGTGCTGGCAGAATAACTCCTCTGGTTGACATATATTTCCAGCATAGGTACAGCATCAGGTATACTTTAAATGTCATTCATTCAGCTTTCTCTTGCTTTGTGCTTTTTAACTACTGTTTACACTATTTATAGTGCTAGTAGAGTCTGTCTGTAAAGGCTGCCAGATCATTCCCCTTCTCTTGCGCTGTCTGTGCTGAATAGGCTCTATCTTTTTAGCCTGGTCTTTTTAATTTATTTATTTTCAGCAGGACTGGAAGAATCCTTTCCACTAACTTACCCCCAAAGAAACATCAGTAACATTGAAATTTTCACCTCATGTATTGACAAGCAAATATATCAGTGCTTGTTGCCTAGTCAGTTTGTCTTTACCTTCCTCTTGTAATGTTCTTCTTTTGTTCTACATCAGGTTTGGCATTGAGATAAGTTTCGTGGTACTTTTACCATTTCCTGACGCCAATGGTTTTTCTGGAGGCAGTGAGCGTTTCCTGTCTGGAAGCTAGAGGCAGTGTTCCTGGCAGGATGAAGTATTTTTGTGTCCCTGGCTAGATCTTTCCCTGTCTTTGTTTTTGTCTCTCTCTGTTCTTATTTTTGTTTGTTTTGTTTTCATTTTGGTCTGTATTTGAAATTGCACCAGTTTAACCAGAGCTGTCATTAAACAAAAAATGGATTTGGTGATTTAAAATACATCCATGCAGAGTTTTTCAGTAACATACTAATGGAATAAATTCACAGGCCACGCAGCAGTAGGACTGGGCATATTATACTAGGCTTTGCACTAATCTCATTTCTTGGATGAACAGGAGCAGTTAGTTACACTGGTGTACCTTTGTACCTGACCTGAGGGCGGTTGCAGCAGTTACGGCATTAGCCATAGGAGAGTTCAGAAAACTCATAGTTCTTGTCTGTATCCTGGGCTCAATGCTGCTAGAATAGACACACTGTCACCCAAGTCTTTCTGAAAATTTTATATTGAATTATATTTACCAGAATTAGTAGTTTCTCTGTAAAGACACATCAGCAGAGATTAATACACAGTGGCTGTTCAGTTCTCAAGGGTCGAGATATTGTCAGTCTGCAGTGGTTTACTAAATTGCTGTAAGTCATCACAGTGGCTTTCAGAAACTGACCAAGTTCTTATCCCAGCCCATGGTAAGGTAACACAGCCAAACTTGATCTCACTGCAAGAATTCAGAACTCTTACTAACTTGCTCCTTTTTAACTGTTTTAGTTAGTTTATAAGTTTTATCCAAAGTAAATCTGTGTATCTGTTTTGTTAATAAAACTGGGAAAATAGCACCAGATTATTAAAAAGTAATCTATTAATAGTTTCCAGCACTTCTTATGTTGTGGCAAAGCTGTTTCAAGATCAGTGTGGGGGTGGCTTTGTCTGGTTTTTTTTTTTTTAATATTTTTTCTTTCTTTCTCCCCCACCCTGAAAATAGAGGTTAGTTCTATGCCAGAGAAAAGACAGAGCTGGAAGATGCTTCCAGTCAGCTGATCAAGAATATCTTCAGTTCAAGACAGACTTCTGGCCCTTGCTGAGTTTAAGAATCAATAGGGGCCAGGAACTGAGATCTGTTACCTCTTATGTATCTCTCCAGACTATTGTCTCTCTGGCATACTGTTCAGATTCTCTGTGTTCTGCCTCTGGAAATTCTGTTCTTGATTTCATATCCCTCTACTACAGTATATGTCTCACCTTGTATCTTGATACACTTATATTTGGTTTGTTTTTCTAGTAGGACAAACTTTAAAGTCTGGTTGAAAACAAAAGCTTGTCAGAATTGAGTATATAGCCATTACTGTTTGATTGGGCAAAACTACAGATCTGAAATGACATTTGGGAATGCTTTTTTGTAGGAATGATCTCAGCATTTGGGAGTGTTGTGGTGTTTTCTACTTGCAGGATTGATGACACTACTGGAAACAAAACCTTCTGAAGTTATTTCACTGGTGTGTGTATTTATTCCAGTTATTTTGCAATGTATAGTTTAGAATGAAAAGCAGCTGCAGGAAATTCCAAGGTATCATTCAGCATTAGTAAAGAGTAAAACCCAAGTGGTGAATACTTGCTTTTAACTAGAATAAATATAGAGCTGAAAACCTGAACTGCTTGCTTTGGGATTATTTTGATATAGTAGTTGCCAGATAATGTGCTTTGT
Organism: Micropsitta finschii; assembly: GCA_034783455.1. Classification (NCBI taxonomy): domain Eukaryota; kingdom Metazoa; phylum Chordata; class Aves; order Psittaciformes; family Psittacidae; genus Micropsitta; species Micropsitta finschii. The sequence goes on along the minus strand of JAVHNF010067430.1, from coordinate 15,044 downwards.
TTTATTTATAGTTTCAGGCTGCATTGGTGAATCAATCCATTCATACCATATAAGCATTCTCAGAAGACACAATTCAGAATTAAGTTCCTTAGCTCTTTTATATTGACAGCTCTTACAGGTGATTAGGATTTTAAAAGCAGAATTTACTATATATTTTCACTTTAGGGGTGGGGAAGACTTTGGGTTTTGAATTTTTGTGTTTGTCTCAGGCAAAGTCATTTGTCAGTCTTTTGAATGATGTGTTCATACTGGCTAATTTTCAGCTGATGGTCATAAAGAATGCTCAGTTTAAATGAAAGTACTAATACGATTAGATTAAAACTTTTTTTTTGTGCATAGGCAGCTTGTGCAGCTCTTAATCCTGGAGTGCTGCTTCCACTTTCCAAACCTCTAGCTATGTTTTGGAATTGTCAGATATTCTGGAACATTACTTCAGTGTATACATAAAAAAAAAAACCCAAAAAACCCCAAACAAGCTCCCCACAATATTTAGAAATGAAAGTATGTGCTCAACGTTACACAGAGAATATATTCCCATCACTTAGGCAAGAAAGTAATTATGCTATTGTAAGGATTTTAATGATTAAAGGATTAACATAGTTAAAAGTTCTGATGATGTTTTGTTTTCCCTTCCTTCCTCTCCCTGTGTTTCCAAGACTTCGGTTTCTGTTGGCTGAGTTTGGTGTACATTTGCTTTCAGTATGGCACCACAGTACATAGGAGAAGCTTTTCAACACAGCAAGCAAGTGCATAGTTGAACTAAGACTTCTCTGCTGAGTTAGATAAGGGAAAATTGATCCTAGTAGTCTTATTTGAAAAAGATGTAGGCCTGAAGATTCACAAAGAAGAAGCATCTCTCCAGTGAGTTCTTAGCTTTGGTCAACCATTGCACTCAATATACCCAGATTTAATGCTACTGGTTTGGAAAATTACTGTTTTTACAATTTAAGGAATTTTTGCTTGTCACCAGCCTGAAGGGAACTGCTTGAAGTGAACTCTCTTCTTTACAAATGTTATGTGCAAGAGGAACAGTTTTGCTGGAGTTGGCTATCAGTCATTCGGAGACTTTCGGAATGAGTTGAGCAGCTTGTGAGACTTCCTTTCCTAATAGCAGCTGTCATGGACACATGATACAGAATGTATTGCACTGAAATTTCTAAGGAAGAAGCATAACTTGTTTTATTAATAAGCTGTTGAAGATTTTTCTAGCTTCAGGATTGGTTTGTCATGTCACTGTGACTTTTAAAATAGAACACTGTATATCAATTAACATTTGGCAGTTTTGCAGTATGTACTCTGCAGGCTTCTATGTCTTTTAAATATTGTCAATCTTTTAACTTTAGTGCCCGGTCAGTCTGGCTGTCTCAGGCTTTGAACCTAAGTGGTTTCATTGTCTGTTTGCTTTATTGTTTTAAAACAATATTGCTTTGTTCTGGAAATGAAAGTAGAATTTCCAGATAATTGACACAGGACTTTAAGGAAAAATAAAATGCAGTCAGAATAAACTGGGACATGGTAACAGTGCAGTATGTAGATTTTTAAGAGATTAAAATATCTCTGTCTCGCAAGTGCTTTTCTCTTAAATTCTTGTATAACACTGGCTCTGAATAGCAGATTTTCTTATAACATGATTTGAAATATGAAGTAACAATCTGGACAGAAAGTTGATTAGAGAAACTATAATGTTTTAATTCAGTGTTTATTGAAAGATGCTTTATAAATAAATAGCAGTCTCCTTGCTTTAGTGAACATCCCAGTTGAAGTGTAGATTATCACCTGAAAAGAAAAGCTGACATGTGATAAGGGAATTACTCCAGCCTTTTGTCTTCTTTTTGGTATCTAGTGATAGTCTTTTATTTAATTTTTACAAGGCATTACATAGTGTCTGTGAACTGATCCCAATTATTAGAAGACTTCCCAGAAGCAGTGCAGAGTCTGTTTATAGGAACACCAAAGAATGTCCTTTTGCTCCTGGAAGACCTCATGTTTCTCACTCAGCACTGGTCTACATGTGTCAAGCTGGCTTGTCCAAGAGAGTTTAACTTCTTTTCAGATTGGATATGGGCCCTACTCTGTTCTGCTTATCAGTTCTGTGCTGGTATCGGTATGTCCCAGATCTTGTCAGCACCTTTGTGGAGCCTGCTGCAAATGCCAGTGTGAAACTGGTCAGTGAATGCTTGGTATAATAAGTGTGGGCAACCTAACTCCCAGTGTTTGGAATTTGCATAAATTAAAAATGTAAAATTATTTCTCTGAACCTGTTCTTCCGTTGTTTGAAGATACGTAAAGTTTGAGACTTGACACGGCAGATTTCTAAAGGCTTTCAAAAACTTGTCTTTTATCAGGGGTGTCTTGTTTCTGAAATAATGGTCCCTGTGCAGCTATCAATAGTCTATAGTAAGCATAATGAAATGAGAGCCTAATTAACTAAATGATCAAGTAATTTTAACTCTGAAAAAGATTTACTAGAAGTAGAAGCAGCTCTGGTAACTTCCATAATGAATGGTCTTCATGCTTTAAGAGAAACATTCACCTGTGTGGCTCCTAGAATTTCACCTTTTATTAGAAATCAAACTTAGAAGTCATCCAAAAATGCCACAAAAATTAAACATGTTTAGAAGTCAGTCTTCTAAAGATGTAATGGAAAATGTTGCTATTCTTGATTTTGGTTTTTGAGGGGAAATACATTGAAGGAGTCACAATTAGCAGAAAGCACTTACTGCAGTCAAGCATTTCACTTATAGTGTGTTATGTTACCATTAAAGGATTTTAGTTTTCAACTTAGTGTGTATAAAAGCTCTGACAGAATGTTTGTTCTTTCCACATAATTTCCATTTGTTTACTTCCAAGTTGCAAAGTGTTGGTTCTGCTTGTACTAAATCATTTGTGATTAAACCACCTTTGCATGCTCTGACACCATGTGCATTGACGTGGGTACAGTGGGGTTTTTCAGCAGGACATAGTGCTACAGAAGCACATAGCTGTCAAAGTTGTTAAGCTCTCTCAGGCTGTTCCTCACTGTTTTAGCGATGCCAGATTTTTAGCTGAACCTGAGGCATGTGTAGAGTGAGCAGCGGTATGTTCTTCTAGAAATCCTCAGGCAAGTGTTTGTTTCCCCAGTTTTAAACTGCATTGGCATTTAATTTAGTAGTTTAAGCTTTTGAATATTTTCTAAATTTTATTCCACTAGTTTTACAGGTTTTTTACCATGGAGTAAAAAAGAAGCAAAATGTCGTTTTGATGCCTCTTTATAGATGCTTAAAGATAACCTTGGTGTTAACATCATAGCTTAGAAATTCCATGCTACTATGTGATTGACAGGAGATGCTCCTTGAAAGAGGAAGGCAGAAATGTATTTTAGATCTGTGATGCATTGTCCGTGGATGAACTTTGAGCTCTGTTTTTTCGTTGTTTGTTTTTTTTTTTTCTTTTCAGCTCTCTTTAGGCTGGAGCAGTTTAAGCATCTCTAAGCATCTTAGAAAGTAGCTACAGAGCATAGATGTTAGGAATTAGAGATGTAAGAGAATGCAGCTGGTAGCAGTCAGTTTTAATAAAACAGTAACTTTCAGTATGCTAACATAAAGTTGGTGCTAGGTTAAATTGTAAGGAGGAGCAAATGCCTGAAATGAAGAGTGGGTTTTGGGGTGTTTGGTTTTTTTGCAATACGAAAGTCTTCATTTGCCGTTTAGGCATGAGGGAATGTTTGAGGATTTTAGTGAGGATGTAGCTATGTTAATGGTGATTCTTCTCCTTTGCTACATGAATATTTAAGCCTGCCTTCATTTTGCAAATGTGTATGAAGCTGCTTGGCCTGATGGCAGACTCCCATATTTGTTGATCCGGTATGCTCAGTGGAAGTTGTAATGGAAGAGCAGGCAGCACACTGAACTTGTGCCTCTGGTGTGTTTGGAGGACAGTTTGGAGCATGAGGGAGTTAGTCTTCCACAGCAGCTGACTTACAGAAGTGTAGGGCTTTTTCTTGCAAAATCTATAGGATTATACTTGGCTGCCCCAAAAAGTTTGGAAGTTTTCAGAAAAGTTTGGAAATCTGTAAGATGAGACAAGGAAAAGTTCTGTCATGGAGAACTATACCAGAAGATACTTTGTACCCCAGTGATTTTGTCTGTTGAAAATTTCTCACTTTACACGATTATTCCGATTTTCCTTTCTCTCCCCCTCCATTATATGGGCAGCAATAGCATGTACTTAAAGCAGCATGGTCAAGAGGAATTCTAGAAGGAAATTAACTGGATGTTAGTTAATTTTCCCCAGCAAACAGTTTAGGAAGGATTTTTGAAGGAACAGATTGCAGTTAAATGTTGAGCTTTATGAGAGTTACATCTTTAAACATCATTTTGTGCCTTTGGAGCTCTTCAAATGACAAGGTGTGTTTGTGCTCTGGCAACTGGTGTTTTGTGGTAGTCTGTGGCATGAGCAGAATGCAAAGCGTGCCTGGAATTTGGATTTGTGGTAGGGCTTTAGGGATGGCAGGAAGCCAGAAACATGGTTTTTCTCTAGTCAGTAAGTGCTTTTGAGGAAATGTTGAGGACAGTGGTGAACTTACATTTTTAGATACTCTGTGTGCGGTTTTCCTATCCCTTTGCAGTTGCCCATGTTAGTTTCCTCTGTATGTTGATGGAGTTTCTACTGGTCATATGGGGCAGAACTTGCAGAATGTTGCTGGTCAAAATCAGGTTGTTTGTTGTTATTACCGTAATTGTGTGTCTCGGCTTGTTTCAAGACTTGATTCAGAGTTTCATTTTTCGCACAGTGTATTGCATGCGGACACACTGTTACTGGAATAATACAGGCACTGTGTTCTCTGGCTGCACAGAACCAAATAATTTTTTTTTCCTTTTTGTCAGTAAAATCATGCAGATGCTGTGTTGGGTTGGGCAACATGAGAACCAGCCAGTGCTCCAGATTGTGCTAGTAAGGCTTTTATGGTTTTTAGCATTGTAACATTTGTCTTCATTTTTTCCTGAAATAAATCATCTGCTGAATCTTTTCACTTCAGCAGAGTCATCTTTGAATGTCACTAAAATGGCAATCCAAAATTACTATATAAGGAAGGGTATGGCTTTTAAAACTAGCTTTATGCATTTAAATCTAGAGAGCATAATTGACGATTGTCTGAAATAACTGGCAACTTTCCTATTCAAAACTCTGACAAAGTTTTAACCATTTTCTTTAGAAGAGCAGTCTGCCGTTTCTGAAAGACTGCTTACCAGATCCCATTACACAGAGAGAACTACAGAACTAATGGTCCCTTTCTTTAGAACACGGGAGAATCTTTGTTTAAAAAAAGTACAACTGGTTCATCACCAGAGCTGCTATTTCTTGATTTCATACATCTGTTGGAACTGGCAAAAATGCTGTAGTACGCATTCTTTCCTCTCCAGAGAAAGGGAGGGGGGGAAGGCTAGTGGTCACAGGCTTGGCTGTGTTATTGTGTTTATTTCCTATTTTTTCTTTTCTATTATTTTTTCTTAAAAAAGAAAAAAGCAACCCACAACCAACCAAACACTGTCTTGCCTGAAATGAATGCTTGGGGAGGATGGCAATTTCCACTGCCCTGGTAGGATCGGTGTAAACGTACGGATATTAGTAAGAATGTAGTTATAATAATGCTTTCAAGGTTATTCTTGTACTTCTAAGACATACATAATTTATCACCAGCTGTGGGCTATAGGATTTGTGTATTGGACACTGTCCACCAACTACATGTATTTAGAACATCATGTCAAAGTCCAAGAGAGAAGGATGTTCCTTTCTGTCATCACGGTTGAACAGTTTCATTTGTTTCATCTTTTTTCTTTAGATAAGGGAATACTTTAGTTCATTTAATGAGAAACAGCAGCTGTAAAGCTATTAAATTTGTTTTGGGAACAGAAGCAGGTAAAGTATCCAAGATTCCTTTTGACTAGATTTTGGGCTGAAAATGTTCCCTTAGGAGGGAAGAGTGTGTTATGTTCTCGAAATACGCTTTACTAAAATAAGATTTTTTGGGTAGTGTTCCACAGAGGTAAGATTTTCCTTTGGGAGGGAGGTAACGCTACTAATGCAGCATTTGAAAAAACCAGACTGTAGTGGCTTTTAAACTTTCTTAAAAATCAGACAGTGTAGTGGTCTAAAACATGTGACCTCTATTTTACAAATCAGATGAGAGGGGGGTGTGGGTACTATTTTTTTTTATGGGTGGGTTCCCTTTTTTTGTTTGGATGGGGTTTTTTGTTTAGGTTTGGGTTTTTTTCTTTTTAAATTCTTACACTTGAGGAAGGAAGTATTCTTGTAGGGTACTAGTGTAGTATTCTGGTAGGGTACTACTGTACTAGATGGTAGTATAAATTGAGTAATGTTGACCTGGCTACCTGCTGATATGTATATAATATTAAGCTACAGTAGTCTGCAGAGGGCCCAGCAGTGGATGTGATGCACACATTGCTTTGGTGAGCTGGACAGCCTGTGGGCTATTCTTGTGTTTCCTCTTCAGACAGGGATTCCTGTTCCTGCTGCCTTCCTCTGAAACTTCCTAGTCTTGACCCAGTCATCCCAGTGATCCAGTCCTGAAGACAGGAAATAGTTGGAAATAGTTGAAGCTTTATATGTGATGAGAATCTGGGGGTTTGGGGCTTTTTTTAATAAAAGTCAGTATAATGAGAAAATCAAATGTTGTCACCTTAACTAGTGACATAATTGACGATTAACTAGAGAGCATAATCGACGATTGTCTGAAATAACTGGCAACTTATTGCTTGAATATTGCTTCCATATTGCTTGAATAGCAATATGGAAGTTGAAGGACAAGACAGCATTGGCTGTCACTCACTGTGTAGCTCTGCTTTCTGAAATATTCAGGTGCCTTGCATGTTAAAAATGCATCTGGGTAATTCTCTGAGAACCCTTACATTTTGAGAATATCTTGAGTTGTTTAGCCATGGTGATTCAGTTCCTGCTGGCAGTCTAAATGAATTCCAAATAGACACATCTTTCTTATAATTAACTGTGTAGGGTTTGTACATGACATGTGGAAAGTGTAACATAGAGAAAACAGAAAAGTTTCCAATGCTGTAAGCCTATTACTAGGCTTTGTAGAAGAACTTGTTATACACTTACTTAGTTGTCACCTTGTGTTATAGTAATTTCTACACATGCACACACACCATTTCCCTTAGGGAGAAGGGGAGTGAAGATGCTGTTCTCAGCACTTGCTTAAGTGTTGCAAGGATATCCCTTGACCACAGGGAAATTTTAGGCTCGTTAAGATGAGAAGGATGTAAAGGATAGAACAAGCTGACAGAAAAAGTATCATGTCAGATGGTGACAAGATGGTAGTAATATGAATAACAAGTCATTAGAGTGCTGTGGCCTTTCAGAACCGAAAGCGATGGGTGTTTCTAATCTGGTTTTTGTTTGTTTTTCATCTTTCCTCCTAATACAGGGAATTCCTCTGAAGAATATGCTGGAAGTGGATTCATATGAATTTTCTGCATGAAAACTCTCAAACTGGATTACATAGTAATATGTCTGTATTCTCTGACTGTTATTTTGATCCTTAAATATGATTAGCATCGTATATGAAATTTAACCCATTTCTGACGAGTGACCTAGACATGAGTTTACATCGGCAAATGGGTTCTGATCGGGACCTCCAGTCTTCTGCCTCCTCTGTGAGCTTGCCATCAGTTAAAAAGGCACCAAAGAAAAGAAGAATTTCGCTGGGCTCTCTTTTTCGGAGAAAAAAAGACACAAAACGCAAGTCTAGGGATTTAAATGGAGGTGTTGATGGAATTGCAAGTATTGAAAGTATTCATTCAGAAATGTGTACGGACAAGAACTCTATTTTCTCCACGTGTACCTCTTCTGATAACGGAACAACCTCTAGCAGCAAACCAAGTGGAGACTTCATGGAATGCCCCTTGTGCCTTTTGCGGCACTCCAAGGACAGGTTCCCGGAGATAATGACTTGTCACCATAGATCGTGTGTGGATTGTTTGCGTCAGTATCTCCGGATAGAAATCTCTGAGAGCAGAGTTAATATTAGCTGTCCAGAATGCTCAGAACGATTTAATCCTCATGATATTCGTTTGATACTAAATGATGACATCTTGATGGAAAAATATGAAGAGTTTATGCTTAGGCGCTGGCTGGTTGCGGATCCTGATTGTAGGTGGTGCCCAGCTCCGGATTGTGGGTATGTACTTTATTTCCCAATACCTGAAAAAAGTGACAGCATAAATAATGTTCATAACATTATGCTTTTTGGAAAGTTAATTGCTTTGCTTTAGCATTCTTTTATATGTTGTTTGAGTAGGTGGTAGGCAGAATTCTCTTAAAACCCAAAACAACGCAACACAACAAATGAAAACCAGAACAACAAAAAATCCCTCCTTAAGCCACGGCCCACTTTCCAATGTAAAATTCATCCTCAAGTAGGATTTTCTTGTAAACAGAGGGAATTACAGCAATGTTATGAAACTTATTGGTAGGTAGTTGCTATATACCTACATCAGGCAAAAAAAAATTGCACTTTCAAGGCAACAGTGCAAATCTCCAGCTAAAGAGAAGTGAAAACTTGGTGGCTGTACTTTTAACTTAGTCCATTTGTTAAAGCACAGTGGGTAAATCACAGACTTTAACTGTGAAAAATGATTGAGGATTTTTTTTATTTTTTTTATTTTTTTTTTTTTCAACAAAAAAGCCTTTCCAGCCTTAGATATTATCCATCCTGTGACTGGTTGAGGCACCGCTTGTTGCCTGTCAACAGGAGTGTAATGTAAGATAATAATCAGTTTGTTCCTGCTTATTATCTGGGGAACATAGTGTTTTATCATTGCTTTAATACTTCAGCAGTTCTGAAAGCGTTCTGAATTCTGATATGAGTAGGCTGAATGTTACTGAGCAGCTCATCACACTTTTCTGCTGTTGGTGTCTCATAATGCCCTTCAAGCTGCTATTTTGGAGATTGTGTGTGATGTTATAATGTCTAAAGGTTATAGCCATGACTACAGTCCGGATGTTCAGTGCACACCACAAACGAAGAAGGTGACATCTCTGTTTCAAAGCTTCACAGATGAGCAATAAGTAGAAAGAAGAAAAGGAAGAATGTTGGAAGATGAAAAGCAAATTGGTGACTATATAAATTGTAGACTGTTAGGTAGATTAAATATTCATATATTAATGTTTAGGTGTCTAATGTTTAGGAGGCTTTCAAATTTAACCTGTATGTTAAGAAACTTACTTGAAATGCAGTTTTGCTTTCATAATTTAAATGAAACAAAATTTGCTAATGTGGGTCAAAAGCGGGGGCCGAGAAGGTGATAGTCCCTTATGTCCTCTGGTCCAAAGTGGACGGCATTCCTGTGGTATAGTTTGAGAAGGAAAATTACTTGAGAGATGGATTAGTTGCCTGAGCATTTAACAGCCATGTGGGCAGAACCAGTATAGCTTGCCTGTAGTACTTTGATACTGCAAAAGGAAACAACCACTAGAAAGCTTTATTAGCTAGGTAGAGGTATGCTTTGCTCAAGTTTCCCTGAGCGTTTGTGTTCTGGACAGACTGTTGTTACTCAGGGTAATGGGAAGTATGTAAGAACTGTTAAATCATTTTCTGTTAAACCATAATTTGGGGATTCAGATACTGATTTAGTACTTCAGTAAGTAGGCAAAGTCAGATTTATTTAATAGAGACTCTTCACCATGCTTATTTATTGTGCATAAGTCATCTGCTAAAAAAATAAATCCTAAGTATCTCTAAATGGTCAAAAGCTGTAATGATAACTGCTGTAGGTAATACACCATTATAAAAAGTGGATCTTCAGAGTGAAGTCAAAGTTAAGCACAATCATGTGCAACCACAGCAAATATTTAAGTTGTTGCTCCAGAGCTGCCTCCTGCATGCTTGTTGCTCTGAGAGTGAATCCTGTGGAAAACAGTATGCTGCCAGGAAGCTAAACTAACGCAGTGTTTGTGTGAGGGGAGTTCTTATTACTAGTATAAAGTTGGATGAAGTTGGTTACTTGGCTACTTCTCCACAGGATCATTCATTATGGTTGTCATCCTAAAGAAACAAGAACTTGTACGATCATGTTTTGTCTTTTTTCCAGTCTTATCCTGATCACTTTTGAAACCTTTAGGACTTTCAGATATGTTGGGCAGAGGGGGTGAGCACTCAGCATAAGCTAATGTAAGAACTTTTGGGGAAAAAAACCCCACACATATTACTTGAGCAAGTGAGAGGCCATCAGTAATGTCTCCAAGCGAAGTAAATACCTGCATGTATATCCTGCAGTGACTTTTTTTAATTTGGCCTTTCAGGCAGCCGCTGCAGCAGTGTCTGCAAGTTGGTACGTGTGTGTCTGGGAGCCTGCTGCAGCACTGGTCTCTCACCTCACCATCATCTGGGGAGATCGAAAGCACCCAGGGAGGTGGGGAAAAGTGGCAGCGGTATAGAATGTAGTAGCATGGACTTAATGTCGTTGTGGAGCGTAGGAGGGGGATGAAGGAGTAGTATAGGTGTGAGGATTAGGGACGCAAGCACTATTCAGACTTCCACTGAACAGCCTATGCCAGCTTTGTTTAACGATGAGGTATCACGCACGGTACACACAAGCTTCAGATCAGCAGATACTCACTTTAAACAGTTATGTGATACAATAGTAGTTTAGTTTCTCATTGCTTTGGCAACTGTAATCAACTTGTACAATATGCAATTAAAATTGAGGGCTTTTTTTCTGAGCAGTTTCTGATACATAGTGCTGGCAGAATGCATTGGGGTTATATGATGGTAGCTGAACTGATTTTAGAATGGGTCAATATTTCATAAAGGAGCTGGATGTAATGCATTTACAGAATTTGCAATTAATCCCAAAGTAGGAGACATGCAGTAACTTTAGGGGGTAGCATTATTTCCTAAAGTTGTCTTTAAAATTAAAAATAAATACTGTAATAAGTAGGTGGAAAGTAGAGCATCTCAATAAGAAAAAAAAAACCCTACTGCACAAATAAGTAAGAAGGAATTGAGTGGATAGTGCATGACAGTGCTTAGGCTCTCCTCAGCATTGACGAAACATCTCATGTAATATTGTTTCAGGGTTTGGGCATCATGCTTGGACAAAGATCTGGACCAGTTAAAGAGAAGATAATTCTGAAAGCTTTGATCCCTGATGGGGAAAAAATGATGAAGGGAAGAAAAAAAAAAAGGAAGCTAGGTTACTCTGTTATAATGGGGTTGGTTTACATCATGGGCCCCTATGAAACAATAAAGACTATTTAAGAAGTAAATATCTTTCAGATGTCTTTCACTCTATTTGGGATGAAAACAGGTCTTAGAGATGGTGCAACTGGAACCAAACAGATCTTGAAACAAAGTAGTGAGTGTATTGCTACTAGTTCTGTTCCAGTGGATAATACCATATCTTCCCCAAGAAAGAAACTAGAGATTTGTGAGGAGGAGAACCTGTGTTGTGGTAATGTTCTCAACAAGCTGCTTGGGAGCTGTGGGGTCTCTTTACTAAAGCAGTTTAATGCCATGAATGGTCCATACTGGTGGCACCACAGGCTTCCTGATCCTGGGTTACTTCATCCTTAGTTTTTGTTGCAAGCTCAAACGCATCCTGACTTTTGATGGTACCTGAAATATTCTAAGTCTGGACCTGCTGCAGCCTGCCTGTAGTGGCTGTGTAGGGGACACTGACAAGTAGTTGATCATTCTCTAGGGAAGCAGCATGGATAAGGAACCCTTTTGGGCTTTGTTCCAGACCACATTTTTTAGATTCTATTTCTTTATATCAGTTTTCCAATGTAATTTTAGCAAGCCTTAGTAAATCAGTATTCCAGATGTGCTCTGTCATTTCTTCTGTCTGAATTAATGGTTTTGCTCTGAGGTTGTATTGCTGACAGTATTAGAAGGGAGCAGCAATTCTTATTGTTTATCTTTGTCAAGCAGAAAAGCAGATTGGGCAGAAAAGTGCAAATTCCTTCATTCTTCCTCTCGCTGTACATCCTTTCTTCAGTTAATTGTTCTTTGACTCTGGTTTTTGTTTTGCTTGTTACTACTTTGAATTTGGTTGGTTGTCCCTTCTCTCAGCCTGACAAGAACTTTTGGCTTTCACATCACCTGTAAAATGAATGCAAAATGTTGAAATTAAATCTGTGATCTTGTACAGTTTGAACTGAGAATAACTTTGGCTTAAAAAGTGACTTTCTAAAGGTAATAAATCAGACCCAAGTAGGAAGTGCTTTCAGAGATGTGCTCATTCTTTATTAGCAATGGGAGGCAGGATATAAACTGTTACTTTGTTCTGTGGTCTACACTTGAGATTGAGATTCTTTCATACAACATTAGTGAGTCCTAAATGTGTCCCTGTATACTGAAGAAGCATTTGGATCAGTGTCTCTTTGTGTACACACAAAGCAATTATCTTCTCAGTTGCAGTAAGTGGGGATAATAGAGCTGATTAACTTGGCAACAGTATAGAAGAGTCTAGCAATTACTGAAACAAATTTTTACTTGGAAAGTAAGAAATATTTGAAAACAGGCAAGCACATATCTCATTTGTAACTGCATCATCTGTAAATTAAAGGTTGAAAACTCCTATTTGTTTGCAGAACTTCTGGGGGGACTGAAGCTCAAACACGCTGTTTCAAAACACCAACGAAAGGGGTAGGGTTTGCTTTAACTTTAGAGCTTCAGATCTAGCTACTCTAAAATGAGTAATAGCTAAATGTGCAGATACGTATATGAGGGGATAATTTTAGTATTATTACTGATAAAGAATATTTTGAGTAAATTTATACAACTGCTATAAATTGGGCAGAGGGTAGAAAAAAAACATTTAGTCTTCTAAAATGGAAATACCTTCATTTGAATATCCATAAATTTAAGCCCTACTGCATTTATAAGTCTGTTGAAGTCTATTCACGGAGACTGTTCATATGAAAAGGTTTTAAGTGTTCATACCAGTGGACTTAGTTTATTTAAAAGAAAGCTATTGCATAAAATAATTGAAAAAATTACAATGGGTAGGAATTAGGGCGTTTGTGTATATATGTATATATATATTTAGGATTAATATTAACTGTAATACACACTGTATATTCACCCTGTAAACTTTAAAATGCAAACCTGATGGAGGAATTAATTTGTGACAGATCACTTAGCAGGGATCCTCACAGATATAAAAAGGATCAAGCTTAGACATGTTCGTAGTGACTGGGACACTTTTGAAACTATAACTTTTTCTGTTTACTTAAATACCTTTTCTGGTTTTATTGTCCCATTCTTCTAAACTGGTGCTTTGTGACTGAGAAGGTTACAGTGGTACATTCAGCCTTAAATACAGAATATTTCAGTACTGATTTAAGTTATTAAGGTGGGGAATAGCAAAGTGTTGCACTGGTTGTAATATTTCTGTACAACCACAGTCTAATGTGATAGTTGTGGAAGGAGGTGGTAAGGAACCTAATGTCAGCTCCTGATATGCACTGCCTCTGTACCTGTTTCAGCTGCTCTGGCAGCTGTCTTGTCTGCTTTGGTCTGTAGGTAAAATTGGTTTTATTAACAAAATTCTCTCTTGCCTCCCTTATCATTCAAGATATGCTGTGATCGCTTTTGGATGTGCCAGCTGTCCTAAGCTTACATGTGGACGAGAAGGCTGTGGAACTGAGTTTTGTTACCACTGTAAGCAGATTTGGCATCCCAACCAGACCTGTGATGCTGCTCGCCAGGAGAGAGCTCAGAGTCTGCGCCTGAGAACGATTCGTTCTTCATCTATTAGTTACAGCCAGGAATCTGGAGCAGCAGGTATTCATGGTTAAGATACTGTGTCTGTAAAGCATCTTTTTTCATACATTTGCACAATTAACCCTAAAAAGCAAAGAAGGGAATAAATAGTAGCATGGTAGATACTAGCTGCTTTGTCTTTCTATTTCAGAAACATAAGATGGCAATTTTAGGCTTGAATTCAGATTTTATATGTTACAATTTGAAATACTCTGACCAGAGCACCCGACTTCACTCTTAGAGGCATTTTAAATTTTTAACTTCTTAGCTGAAAAATACAAAGTCGAAGGAACTCTCTGAAGAGCATTCTCTGTGTTTGGCACGCTGCCTTTATTAATTACATCATACACTGGGAACACTTACTTTCTCCACCATAGGTAAAATTTCACAGGGCTGCTAATAATAAAAGCTGTTAAAAATAAAACTCAGAACTACTTATTTTCTGCTTTCAAAATAGACTGTTAGTCTGATGTTTGACATCTATGTTTGTTAGTACTAATTTCTGTTTTTCAGTAAAATGTGTATCTCGCCTACTAGAAAGCAGACCATTCTGTATCTTAAAATTGAGCTTGTTTGTAACTCCTGCCAAAAAGAGGATAAACTATTTAGAGGAGTATTTTCCAGAGCAAGAGTCAGTTTGTTATTGGTAAGAATTGGCTCAAGTTACACCAGACTCTGATTTATTTGGCAGCTTTGTGTCTGCCTGATCAGTCAGGGTAGATACCTGGTGGAAAGTCTCTCTTGGACCTAGAGTTGAGTCTCTCTTGGACCTGGAATGAAGGTGTTGTTCTCCAACCCAGCCCTAGACTTCAGAGACTGTTTTGTTTTTCTTGCTGGCTTATTTTAACAAGACACTCTATCTTGCCTTAAAAATTGGCATCCTGCTCTAGTTATCAAATATGTTCAAAAATAAACTTTAAATAAATTGGCATGCCAGCTCTTTCCTTGACCTTTCAGTCCCTCCCAGCATGAGCAGCTACAGCCCTGCTATACCTGTGCTTCAAGAATTTGCTCAGTTTAGTAACTGCGCTATAGGTTGTGCATCTGTTCCCATCTGAGAATAGCTATTGTATTCTTTCACTGTCTGTGCACTGGAGTTGATAGAGTTACTGTTTTGTGCTGGTTCTGCACCTCTTTGGATATTTTTTATACCAAGTATATCCCCTCTTTTCCCTTTGTCTTGCCTAGTAGCACAGGGGCAGTACACTTGGACATCTGAATTAGACACTGCAAAGTGTTTCTGCTACTGCAAATAAATAGC
>JAVHNF010067429.1:19173-33900 GCA_034783455.1 Micropsitta finschii | reverse complement strand
CATTTGAACTAATCGACCTATACAATATACACAAATGAATATTTCATATGAGTTATAAGGAAGAAACCTTTAATGATTAGGGTGGTGAGGCACTGTCACAGGTTACCTGGGGAAACTGTGGCTGCCCCATCCCTAAAAACATTCAAGGCCAGGTTGGACGGGGCTTTAAGCAATCTGGTCTAGTTGAAGATATCCCTGCTCATTGCAGGGGAGTTTGGACTAGATGATCTTCAAAGGTCCCGTCCAACCCAAACCATTCTATGATTCTATATTTAAATGATTCCTGTTTATCTAAGAAGAAAGCCTTATATTTTCTGCTGGAGTTTGCTTGTGGCTTTCTCTGGGAGTTTCTGTCATGCAGCTGAGTTCAGGTGGGTGAGTTGTCACACTTAAGGAGTTTTGTGCTACTTTGTCCCAGATTAGAGCAGCCTCAGCTGAAAGGATTGGTCACGGGAGACACTTTCAAATATCCCTAAGCTCTGAAGTCCAGGACTTGTGGAAGCATGGATTACTTCAGCAACTGATCACCAGGCAGGAAGGAATAAACTTGGAAGCTGCAAGCACCAGAATATTTTTAGCACTGTTGATGTGACATTAGACAGGAACAAAGCAAGCAGGAAACACTGAATCCTGGTTTGTCCTCCTTTCTAATCCTGTCACTTAGCTTTCACCTTATTGAGCTTATGATATGTTTTCTTTAACCAAATGACAGTTATACAGCACCGCTGAAATGCTTGAGGAAGGTTTTGGTTGCGTCAATGGGAAAGAAGCTATCTTGGAGGGATGTCATCAGCTCATTTTTGGCTGAAGGTTATGTGGAACATTGCCATGCAATTTCATGCAGGGATTCAGAAGACAAGGGCAGCAGATTCCTGCAGGCACTTGAATATGATAGTATAAGAGGCTTTTTAGGAACAAGTAGCAATTGCATATTTGAACTTTTTGCAGTGGGGAAGGATAAGACCTCCTGTCTTATCAGCTGGATCAACTGCTGCAACAAAGTCATGCAGGGAAATTCAAATGATTGCGTTTTGGGGAAGGTAGCAAAGAAAGAACTATTAACATGGAAAGACAGCCCCTGCTGATAATAGTTCTGGGAATATGTTTCTAGCACTGGAACTTTCTTGAAGTCAGTTGAATTGAAAGATTGGTCTGTGGTATGATACTGGCTTGGTACTTGCTTGAATGATACCTATGTGTAGTTTGAGATAGAATGGGTGAGAGACCATTTTCAGAAATAAGTTTGGAGGTGGAGACCATTACCGAGAAAACCCACGTATTTTCAAAAGATATTCCTCAGGAATGTGGGAGTGAGTTATGGGTGATACTTGGAAAGATGTTCTCTGTCTGTTACTGCTGCTGGCGCTGAAATTCAGGACAGACACTAGGAAAATCTCTTTGTTAGAAGTGTGGGGTGGCACTGGAACAAGCAGGGAATTTGTGGAATATCCACCCTGGGAAGTTTTCAGAACTTGACTTTATGAAGCCATGGCTGACTTGGCCTTGCTTTGACAGTAGACTTACCTTGAGCTGGATGCTGAAGTGGATGACCTCCAGAGGTCCCTTCCAAGCAACTTTTGCATCATTGCATTCCTTTTTCCAAGTGGAAAGCAGAGAAGAGAGCTTTTCATATCTTGAATTGTACACAAATGGATGTATTCATACTCCAGAACTGACAGATTTAAAGAAATTCAAAAGCCAATTTCACATCTGTCTCTATGAGACAGACATTGAATCATTGCCATTTTGTCTTTGCTTTTTTATGTTTTGTGTTTTGATCATGAAGAAAATTTGGAAATCAAACATGGGAAAGCTATAGGGATTTTTAAATGCTTTGTTTTTAAACACTGTGAAAAAATCAACTGGATTCACTTGAACCACTAAAATTGAAGATTCTGGAAAGAGCCATCAGAATTTTTTCCCCTGTTGAATAGATTTTAAATTATTTTCATAGTGGTTCTGTACATCTCACAAAAGTTTACTGACAGCACATTTATCACCATTTTACTGCTTCTTACAAATATAGCTGTTGGTGACAATTTTGTATAGCAAACATGCTAGAAAAAAATCCTTAGATTTTTCAGCCTCAAGCAAGAGCTAAATAATTTAATACCCTTCTTTAGTAAATGCACATTGAAATACATCCAGATCAAAAGCCAGACATCAACTGAACTGATAATCAAACAAAGAAATTATAATTCTTAGCAAAGCTCCTGAGTCAAAACTGCTTTTTCTTTCAGTCTGAGAAAATAGCAAAATGGGAAGTATTTGTATTTAAAATCCCAGCAGAGAAATGGATGTGATTTTTCTCTTTCTCTGTTTTAATTCAGCAGATAATGTTTTCACTTGTAATGAAACTGATCTCAGCTGAAAATACCGCAGCTTTCATTATAGTTACGTTGTTTACAATCTATTAGGTGAACTAACACTGATAATTGCATTTTAAAAAAAGAAAATCCCAAGAAACCATCAGTTGTTTTTGTGAGGAGTAGCTAAATCTAACAAGATCCTAGTTTATAGTGTCTTTTTCTGTGAAAGGAGGGGTATGTGCTGAAGGATTACAGTGATAAATTATTTCTGTAATGAAGTCAACTTTCAGGTCCTCCCCAGTTTTGAAGGAGCAGAAATCGGGGCTGAGGGACTCCAAAGTTGTGAATTGTGCCAACAATTTGTGGTGATGCAGGGCTGTATCATGTGACAGATTGCCTGGGGTTTTCAGGGGCTCCAGTATTTATGGCTTCTAAGACTCTGCATCTGAAAATATACACTTTATATTCTGTAAAATTGGATTGTCTGAGTGAATTTAATTTTCCTTTGTTTTATTAGTGTGTTAATGACATAAATGCCAATAACTGAATTATAGTCTATTTCTTCTCAAGTGGTGATTGTGCTTAGGGATCGCCATCACCAGCTAAATCTGGATATGATGTTACCAGAGCAGTTACCCTCTTACAAGTAAAATATGGTAAAATGATACCTAATATTCCATCATTCTGCATTTTTGCATTTTTCAGAACATGTGCTCCCTGACACATGCAGAAAACGTAACTCAAATGGTCAGGATGTCCAAAAGAAAGGAAACCTGGCGTTTTCATCCTCCGCCACATTGACAGTACAGAAAGCATAAGTTCAAAACACAGTTCAGCACACTGCAAAATGCTCTCAGAAATTACCCACTGGCAGGAAGGGTGTAGGTGGCACTTATGAGCGGCAAGTTAAAGCAATTTCTTAAAAAGAGCAGAAGTTGTGGATATTAGAGATTTGTGGATATTAGTGCTCCAGCTTCTTGAATGTAGAGTAAAATGAATCAGATAATATTCAGGATTCAAATTGGTCGTTTTGGAAACCAGTGGAGACTCTAAATCATTGCATAAGTATTAATGAAATTTGCATCATCTTTAGCATTACAAATACTGTCATTTTATATGAGCATGTTGCAATTTCACCATCTACATCAGGGCCTCTGAGCTCTAGGTTAGGAACAAATACATAACCAATGTCTACTCTTGTCTCCCGAATACACTGCACATGCCATTGTACACTAAGTTCTTCATATAAATTCTTTGTAAATGTGTTTCAAGTCAAGTTCAGATGTTTATTTCAAGTGGCTATTGAATATATGCAAAAAGCACTATTTCATGTGAACTTGATTTTCTTCAGAAGACAGTAAACAGCTCATTTTTTCCCTTCCCCTCATTTTTCTTGACTAAACATCCCAACATTTGTTATATTCTTGATTTCAATAAATAGTTCTCTAAATAAATGTGCGTAATTTAAATATTTATAATTTACATATTAAATATGTATATTTCATAAACAGAAAGCTATTGCCACGAATTAGGATTTATGTGTGGATTTGTACTGGAAAATGAAGTACATTCTAAATGGGTTTTAATGAAGTTTTAAAACTGTAATTGTAAGTTTAAAATGTATTTTTTCTGTTGCATTCATTTCAAAGGAATGAACATATCTGACAAAAATTATCAGAAAGCACATTTATGTCTGTTAGCTGTGTGTTTAAATCAGTTATTTAGAAAATGACGGAAATGACTAGCTAGGTATTATGTGTCGTGGTGAGTACTTTAGGGTATTTGGAACTATTAACCCACAAAGTAATTGAAAGCTACTTTTTAACATTTAAAAAAGAGACATGGAACAACCATTTATTTCTCCATGGAGGTTATTTGCAACAACCTCTTATTCCTTAAATTTCTTTCATTATATTCTCACCTGTTAAGTTTACATTTTTGGTCTATTATCATGATGTTTCATCCTGCTCTGCCCTTCAACTGAACAGCAATTCTGCACCGTCAGAAATGCCTCTGGCACCTGGATGTGCTCCAGAGTCCCTGGTTTTGTTATCTGGCATCTCTGCTTTTCCTGAGCATTACATGTTGCCTGTCAGGAGATGTGGGTCTGTGATACCTTATTAATAATCATGGGCTGGATTTGGGCATGAGACAAGCACCTCAATGTTGCGCTGAGTTAAGGCAGTAGCACCTTTGGGCAAGCAGTAGTGATAGGACAAGGGAAAATGGATTTAAACTGAAAGAAGGTAGATTTAGATTAGATATAACGAAAAAGTTCTTTCCTGTGAGAGTGGTGAGGCACTCTAACAGGTTGCCTGGAGAAGCTGTGGATGTCTCATCCCTGGAAATGGCAGGAGAGTTAGAACTAGATGATCTTTAAGGTCCCTTCCATCCCAAACCATTCTATGATTCTATGAATAATGGTAGCATAAATACCTAAGGATATTTTAGTTCCTGAGTTAAAACACGTGGGAGTTTGCAGATGCTCAAAAAGTCTGGACATTGAAAGGAGGAGAGGGGTTGAAAGGTTGAACTTAGAAGCACTTTTGAGGCATAAGTGCTATTTTGAACTGCTAAATTGCTTTTGGTGGGAGCTTTAGTACTTTGTTGTTTCCTGGAGCAGTGGAACTTAGCTAAATCATTGTAATCCTTCCCTGAATAGGCCAGTGAAATCAGTGCTGCATGGAAAACCACTGGTGAAGTAAAAAAAGTCCGGAGGGTGGAGGGGGTGGGGTGTCTTTGCAGTCAGCCATGCTGTGGCAAAATGTGAAAATTGCATTGTTAGTAGCTGAATTAATCTGCTTGAAGTTCTGAGCAATGTGGTGTACACCACAAACATTTCTATACTGCACTGCAGGTTACAGACATAGTTGCAATGGATATGTCAGACGAAGCTTGGGAAGAAAGCTGACAGAAAGACTGAAGAGGTAGGAGGTCCTAAAAACATGAGAAGGTGGAGAAAACGTAATGGAAGTCAGAAATAAGAGAAATGAAAGAAGAGTTAAAAAGGTAATTACTATTGAAAAATCAAGTAAAACCACTAAGAGGTGATGTTAGTGAGATTTAAGAAATAAGTGTGAATCAAAGAAGATCAAGAAACATGGGAATCGATCTAATACATTATCATTTGCACCTAATATTTAGTTTCCTTGACCTTTTGATAAATGTGTAGAATTCTCACAGATTACTTGGCAGAACACCTGCAAGTAGCTTGTAAGCATGGCTTAACAGGACAATATCCTTCTGCTGATGTGTAGCAAACTTTCACACTGTTGAAGGGATTCTCACAATGTCTGTTAATTCCCCAATAGACACTTAAAAGCCTCTTCCAAGAAAAAGTTTAGTTGTGCTTTTTCACATATTGCGGGATAAGGGATTTCAGTAAGGAGACCAAAGCCTTCCTACTATTGCATTTGCTTGATGGCTTCATTATCACACCTTTTCACATGATAGTGATACTAGAGACAACTCTTTTCTTTCTGTACAAACAAGTTTTGCCATTGAGTCCCATACCTAAGCCTAGCTGAACTATAAACAAGATTTCCCTCCTTTCCCTCCAGCACTTTTATATAAAAGCACTTGACTGCACTTGTTACTCAGTCTTGCCCAAATAATTATATGTTGATCTATATAGGTAGATATAGGTAGGTATAAAGGAGACTTTTACATCCCAGGTTGGCCTATTCTAGTATGCTAGAAGATATATTTCTACTCAGGAAACCAGGAATGCTACTTTCCATCATATCTTCAAGTGAGAATGCTCTAGATCTTTGCTTTATTTATTTTGCTATTATTATTTCCATGGTTAGTATCTAGCATGTGCAGACAATCCTCCTTTGCTGCCATTCTTTCAGTATAGGGGTTGCCCTCTCACTCATCAGCACTAGGAAATATGTCACATTTTTGGTCGACCTCTTGTTCTCTCATGTCTTCTGAAGTGTTTACAGGATTTGTGTCACTCCGGCTCTCTGCATGCCAGGCATGTGAGGCAGCCACACTGCTCCAGCCTGACAGGAGCTTCGGGCATAATAACAAGACTTGTCCTTTCATAGCTTTGCAGTGCTCTTCAGTCCCGTGGTTGGGTCTCTATAGATAACCTCGCATTTTTTTTGCAGCATTCAGAAGCTTGGAGTAATGTCAGATAACACAAATTAGATCGTGCAGTTGCCATAGTTGTTTGTGGGAACTCACAAGGTTATGTTTTGGTTCCTTTCTTTTCCTTTCAGTTGTCTTCTGTCGCTTACAGCAGCAACAGACTGCTTAATAGCTTTCATTTCTGACATATTATTAGTATTTTTTTGGCATCTGGTTACCAGCCTGTTTCTCTCTGATAAACTCTTGGGGCTATGACTTTGTGTGGATCTATGCACACACTTCATTAGAAGCACTCTGCTGATTTTGTTTGGATTTCTTCTTTGATTTAATCTCTGTAGGGATCTGAGTTTGCGGTTGAAAAATTTGATAACTCTGTGGCAATGATTGTTACAAGTACTGTGTGATCGGCTGCTAATACAGAAAAGAATGTAAGCACTGACTGTATTTGCCATTACAAAATGCGCTCACACTCTTTACTTGCTAGTGCTCAGCTTCATGTGTCTCCCTTCCTACGAATGCAGCCAGTTTTGATTATATACTGTCCTGCTTGATTTAAAAAAGAAAACCAAAACCCAAACCCAATAACAACAAAACCCAAAACACTGAAATTTCAAACACTGTCTTGAAGCTTACCACTACCAAACACAGGTTTACCCTAGCCAGCTGACTTGTGTATTGAAATAGTCTCTGCTTCTGGTGCTGTCTGTTCTTATGGGCTCTCTATACAGGCTTGGCTGCAGCAAATCCAGGAAAAATGTGGGAAAAATCCCCAACAAAGCAAACCAGAAAAAAAAACCAGGAAACTTTGGGTGTGCTGCTTTTTTTTTTTTTTTTAAGAATTTTCTTGTAAACTCCTGTAACTATTTTCTGGTTTTAGCAGCATTTGAACGTTCTTGTTTTGTGGGTCTATTTCTACCGAGTTTGAAATAATTAATTTACACTGATTGTACTGGAAGATAACAGTAATTCATAACTTCCTGGATTAGTATAAGATGAATGGAATAGTAGTTACTTAGTGCAAAATATTTTTAGGATTCTTGTGCTTATTTATTTTTTTTTCTTTTTTTTTTTTCCCTCTGTAGAGCTGATTTGAAAGGACCAAAAGAGATTGTCTTAGCTTAATACGAAAGATTTTCTTTCCTAACATACTTCTCTTAGTTATCTAGAAGTACTTAATGTGAACGATATGTATCAATTTCAGTTTGTCATAAGAGTCCAGATTTGGTTATGCATAGCAACTGTCACTGCTGAAATACAGTAGTTAAACTAATGGCTAATTTAAAAGAAAAGGAGGAGGGAAGTCGGAAGAGGAGGAAAAAAAGAATATGCCATATGTGAAATATTTTTTAACGTAAACAGGTCAGAACATATGCTCTGTGTTGCAATAATAGCTCACCACTGAGCTCCAGATTATTATTGGGAAATCCGCATATGTCTGATTCTTCAGAAAAATAGTTGCAGGACTTTTAGGAGTGGGTTTTGTGTAATGGTTTGGTATTTCACTGCCTTGAAATGAAGAGGCAGGGACAATGCAGTAGAAAGAAGTGTTATAAAATCTAGCCTTATCTTACTGTTTGTGTTCTCCCTTAACAAGATGAAGGTAAAAATTCAATTAGCAGCATTAGTCACAGATTTGTCATGTCTAAGATTTGAGTTTCCCAGAAAAACACTCTGCAGTCAAGTTCTACTGCTATTCTTAGCGATTTTTCAACCTTGCCCAAAAGGATGGAAGATGAGACTACTGCTGATGAGTCATATTGATGACAAACAGAATGGATAATGTCAAGTAGGTGTTTGGCTCCTACATGAACTGTCCTTACCAGTTAATATCTGTACTGAAATAATGTATCAGAAATAGAGAACTGGACCAAACATAGATGTTACGAAGTAGGATTGTAAAAGCTTGTAGGGTGATGGCTTGTATTTCCTGTCTGTGCTTTGGGTGTGTTTCTTGGTGTAAAACTGAGGCTTACACTGCATTTGGTAACCCTAGGAAAAAACGGTATGTGTGAGGCAGGGTTATATTTCATGGTTGGCTTACTGCCATGAGGAAAGTGTTGTCAATATTAGGTGAGTAAATAAGAATGGACATGCTGACCTCATGTGTGGTCCATCTAGCCCAGTATCAAGTCCCTGACTGTTGCCTGCAGGTCATGCTTACAAAAAAAAGGTGTGGGGAAAAGGGTCAATACTCCTGCTCCTTCCTAATCCTCCTGGCCTTAGTGTAAAAGAGTGGATCTATTCACTGCTGGTGTATTTTCTTGTGTTTCAGACTGTTTTTCTTTCTTGCATCTGGAACTTCCTGAGGCAGTGGGTTTCTTAATGTAATTATGTGTTATATGAAACCCTACCAGTTTCAATTGTATGATAAATTTATGTGGTGTCCCGTGGCAATTTTGGTCTTCTACTAAACTGTCCTTTATACATATCTGCATTTTTGGCACAATCTTGTAGTAGGCATAGTCTTACCCTAGGTGCCACTGCCTCATGTTTGCAGTGAATCTTGTCTATGAATTGTTCAATTAACATTGCTTAGACAGGATTCATATCTCATCCTTTATCTGTCTATGATGTACATCTGCGTGAGAAAGTCATTGGAGTTTCTTCTACAGTTTATAAAAAAAAAGCACAGAAATTGTAGAACATGATTAATCTGATCCATATTAAATATTTACCTTTGAGTAGGACGAATTACACCTCAGAAATGCTGATTTCTTTATATTTCATATAAAAAGAGCACAACTCAGATACAGGTTTTTATTCTGGACACTTCTGCATTTGATCAGATGAATATCAGTCTTAGTGAGGTCATTCACTAGGGAAGAAGGAGTATTCATAATCTTGGGAAACAACTGTGTTTCAGAAAATAATTCATGAGGTAATAGTCTAGTAAAGTGTATTTTACTTGTTTTCCTTCCTCGAATACCCTATGGGCAGGTGGTAGCTAGGCTCTTTGATCACAAGCTAAAGCGCCTCTGCAGTAGAGAAAGAAATGGCAAGGAAATTTCATCTCATTAAATACTCTTAAAGCAATTTTTGTTTTTCTTAATGCCTGATGTCATGGTGCAGGCATGTATTTTTTTTTTTTTTTTGGTGAAATTGCCTGTAATCTCAAAAGGGCCCATTCCTGGGGTGATGAAAGTGTTTCATTTGGACTATAAAGAGAATTCCCAGCTCAGTGTCTCTTAAAAGGTTGCCCATAACATTTTGATTAATGCTATCTCCTTTATGTTTGACAGCTAGCAAAAAGGAGAAAAAGAGACCTTGAAAAAAACAAGGCAAGGTGAAGAAAAACACTTTTCTCCTTTAACTAAAGCAAGATGTCAGGTAAATGTTATCCTCACAAGCACATGGTATGCAGTGGGCTGGAGAATGAGAGATGATCCTAGGGTTGGGGAAGAGAAGAATTGGTCCCTGCACCCAGGAGATAATGAACCTCAGCTTGCAAATGCCTTGGTGGGGTGCCTTTAGCTGAGAGCTTGCCATCTCAAGACCATTCCAAAAATTTGATCTCCCTGATGGCTGAGGAATCTGTAGCTGCCATACCTCATGTTGGCACAAACATACTGCCGTGCGATTGACGTTGCCCTTTTGATGTCAAGTCTTTCCTGATCCTGATGCCAAATCCATAGTGTTTGATTCTACAAAGCAAATGGAAGTGTATTTTGATTTTAACCATTTTCCAGGTAGGAGAGGAAAGTTAATCCAAGGACGTAAACAGTCCTAGACTAAGCCAATAAGTAAGCATTCAAGAATCTTTGGCATTTGATTTATCCTGGTTTTACAGTTTCTGTAACTAACAGCAAATGACATTTAGTTTCTAGTAATGCTTTCCAGCATTCTTGTGCTATGCTTTCTTTAAAACAAACAAAAAAGACATTCATGCCTATTTCTTGGTTGTTCTGGCATTTCAGCATTCCTTCCCACAGAAATTTCAGGCGCCAGCATGAGATTTTGGTACAGAAAGTGTAAAGAAACTAAAGAGAGGTACCGTTTTAAGTTTATGTAAGACCTATGCTACGAATTTTGGAAGTCAAACTCTAGGTGTTTGAGACCTACAGGAGATTTTAATATTCTACTTGCTAGTCTTCTGAAATAATCAGAGAGATGAGACTGGGTAGGCCCTGAGTTGCGATCTTTTTTCTCCTACTAATTTAGAGTCTGTTCTTGCTTTAATTACCTGATCTTCATTCCCCAAAATTAGAAATTTAGAAATCGTTATTTTAGTTAACATGTCTAGTCAATAGGTTATGATTCATCATCTCTCCTGAGTTTAGACAACTGCATTTACATCTCAACAGGTTGTCTAGGCTTCTGTTGTAGTCAGTGGATGGAAACAGGGGCTTCCTGGCCATTATTCTCTGCTGTAGTTCAGATGACAATCTTACAGTGAAATGAATAATTTTCCAAGAAGTGCCTGTTCTCTCTCCTTTGACCATAATGGAGCCTTGAACAAGCTCAAATGCAGATATGGTAAGTGCTTAAATTTCCTTAACTATCTGTGTGGGAAACTGCAGTTTAAGTCTGCAGAAACTGGCTTTTCAGATTATTGTAATGGTATTTGATTGTCTTTCAAATTATTGTATCCGTCGTTTAGAGTTATATTTGGCATGGAACAGAGGTATCAGCTAACACACTAAATTTTAGATGGGAAGTTCAAGATATACACGATTGAAAATGCAAAAAAAAAGTAGACTGAAATCTGGGCAAAGTCCCAAGAAATAGCTGGTTACATTCCTACTCCTGTGAAAAGTGTTAGACTATTTTAAGAGCCACTCTTTTTGATTGATAGCACAAGGTATTTCAGGCTGAAAGAGGACTTTCAGCATGTTAAGTATGTCAGTGGCATTTATTATCTTACAGACTTCTGTCTTTCATGTTTTCTAAAGTCATTCACACAGCTTGGTTAAATATTCTGCTACATCCTGAATATTCTCTCTGGTACATTTGGCAAGCTAACAAGGATCTGCTCATATTTCTCACTTGAAAAATAAAGGATAAAATGATTAGGAAAACATTCAATTTGTACTGTCAATTATACAAATTTAAGTACTGCAGTTTTCAAGCTGTAATAATCATAAACCTTTCCTGTCATAGAATATTGCCATTTAAATGCCACTACCACAGTGTGATTGACCCACACAGTTTGTATATTTCTTTATTTTCTTATCAAAGAGAATAGTTTGGGAAGGTTACTCTCTTTGCTGTGTTTGTAAATTCAGGATGATCTCTATGATTTAGTGGTTAAGAAAAGGAGAGAAAAAAATATGAAGGGACATGACATGGCCTAAGAGAGGGCAATCATAGGTTCAGAAAAAAAAATGGCTGAGTGGTAATAGACTCCTGAAAAGTCTATTTCTCCCTGGAAAGTCTATTCTGTTTTGGGAAAATAGAATTAAGAAATGTGGAGAAAAGGTCATTATACTAATGGGATGAATTATGTATACTTAATAAATGGTTTACTCCCAGTAGTAATTTGGCAGAAGATGATTCAAAGTACTTAACTAGTATATATTCATAGATTGCACCAGTCAGTCCATCTTCCTTCAAGGAATCAAGGAAGTTTCATTTGAGCTGCAGAGAACTTTTCTACTCCTTCTTCATGAAAGTGAGGGACAGAAATATATGAAAATGTCCCAGTCTCATTGCTTGAATTTTGCCTCACTCCATAGTGTATATACACTGTTGAGTATGAATTGAAGCAGTAAAAATATTCAGGAACTCTGCATAATGTCTTGCAAGAATTTACTGAAATTACAGCAACAGAGGAGCCAGCTGATTGTTCTCATTTAATTTTCAATTTCTGTTAAAAAATCATAACGCAGACAATTTAGTTCAAGAAAAAAGTGCTTTACAATGTAAAATCTTGACAGAAAGAGTAGCTTTTGTAATTTAAACAAGAATAAATTCACAAAGGACACCATCTACTAATAAAGAAGTAAGGGCATTCTTTTGTAGAAAGGGAGAATGACTGGGTTATATCTCACCTGATAGACCTTATCAATGCACATGGCCATGCTGTGCTGCATCACTGAGAGTGATGTACTCTACATGTCTGAAGCCTCCCCAACAAGAAAATACCAGACATGTTAGAATGCAAGTATAAGATGAAGTGTGACTCGCGTAAGGTCACATAGTGACAGAGACAGGAATGAAATCTGTAGGATGGCAACTGGTCATATGTCCTTGGTGGCTGTCTTTGAGAATTATTTCTTTAGACAGACACACAAACTAACAAAGTTGGCCTCTGTCTTCTGAGAGATTTGCCAGCCTGCAAAATCTCCTGTCAATGCTTTCAGAGATAGACAAGATGAAAATGGCACCAAGAGTTATTGAATAGCCTAGGCTGACTGAACAGTTTGTGTGCTTTTTGGTACCACCACTGTTCATCTGCACAGCACATAGAGAATAGCTGGGCTGTGGTAGAGACAGCATTTATCTCAAGTTTTCTAATTGACAAGAGGTACTGAGCATCTCCAGGGCCCATTGTATACCAGTAGGAAGAAGCTGCTACTCTCATATCAGTACATCATTTGTTTATTGACTGGGCTTGCTGTCAGGGTCAAGTTGCCCTTCTCCCTCACCCCAAAAACCCTGTTCTGAAGATCCTACAGACCTTTGGATAACGTATCAGCAATGTAACAAAGCAGTCCTTGTAATATTATGGCATGTAGATTATTTTTAGTCTGTTTAGTCTAAACCAAATTTGGTCTTTTCCTATTTGTTTTCCAGATAGATATCACAATTCTTTAACTAGAGATGTCAAAAGAGAAAAAAAGTAAACAGCTCCTATGGACCGCAGTTGCAAGCTAGTTTACTGCAGTGCAAGGCGAGGCAGTCTCCTAATCTGGGGCCTGAGCTGAAAAGACTTTCACATCCTGAGTATGATTCAGACAAATTTAATATTTCAGTCAAAATTCTAGAAAACCTCAATTTTAGTTCCCTTCAAGTCACGGACATCCATCAACATTAGGGCATTCAAGGCTTTTTATATTAAAATTTCCTAAGCACATCAATTTCAGCTTCAATGAGTTTGCTTTACAGTATACTCTGAGTATTTTGATGCCAGTCTGAAACAGCAGCCTCATCACGAATGCAGAAAGCAGGAGTTATTTTGACAAGTCCTCTGATCTTATGGGTTTAATCTAAGCCTGCCTCACAGAGTGGAGGGGCATGGGGTAGCCATTTCTGTTTTTCTGTTTTCCTTTCCTTTTGGAAAGGAAAAGTCATTGACCCCTTTTAGAAGACATCTTGCAGGGATAGGGCTGCGGGTGGGGGGCCTTCAGCATCCTGGACACCCACTTATTGAAAAACTTCTTTAAACTAACCTTAAGGTGTTTCCCAAACCCTGACTCTCACCCTGTATGAAGAACGTCTCCTAAATGCTAGCGGACAAAAAGCAACCATAAATGTTGAATATTTTCTGAATATAAAGCAGCTGTAATAGACAAAGGAATGAGCATTACCTCTTGCAAGAGCTGCCTCATTCCTGATGGTTGGGGAATACTTACATGGGTCTAAGTTTTTTCAGGCAGAATTTATTCAGAAAGTTTGTTTTAAAAGGAAACACAACTGCCTTTATTAGACACCAGCCTTAATGTTTAGTACTGTAACAATCTCTATATTGCTAGGCTCATCCCTGGTGGAGCAGAAAGAATAATTTAGCATTGCAAATACGTTTTGAATTACAAATGTTATAAATAGCTTATGGAGGATATTATTTGGATTTAGGAAGGTACTTAGAAGTGGGGTATATGCTAAAGGAAAACATTGTAAGAAATAAATAGTAGCTCTTACTATAGATTCATGAATATTTGAGATAAGAAATACCTTTCTGCACCTTACCTACTTTCTTAGTAAAAACCTGATCCTGCAGCTTGGCAAAGAACTGGAATTCCTTTCTTGGGGGATTATTTCACAGAGTGGTAGATGGCACTGGGAAAAATTTTGCTCATTTCTTTTTTCCCCACTGATTCTGTGGTGTGGACCATCGAAGTCACAGGGAGATGCAAGGAGTGCTGTCAGTTCACACCAGCTGAAGAAGCAACCCACAGTCCCTTCATCTTCCTTCAGATGAGTTTTACCTCTGTCATGAATTCCTCCTCAGATTTTTATGCCTTCCTGAAGTCATAGGAATCATTCTCATTTTCTCCTAGGAAAAGTGGTGTCAGATTTTGTTTATAGATGTATTAGTTTTTGTTTACTGCTGACAATGTATCTAGAAGTTTTAAAGAAATAAGAAGGGGCTTGCAAGTGAAATATGATTCATAAATATTCACTTCTGAAGTATCCATTCGCATATGCAACTAAAACCAAGTTTAAA
>JAVHNF010067424.1:0-22043 GCA_034783455.1 Micropsitta finschii | reverse complement strand
AATGAGGAAAAAAATACAAAAAAATTCATTAGAAGTTCTAGTACAGACTCAGCACAAGTAAGCTGTGTCAATAGTTCTGACTCACCACAAACTATTTGGTAACTTGATGTTACAAGAAATGACAAACAGTGCAATTGCAGTAATACAGAACTCAGATGCTTTTTATTTTTGTAACGCCACTGAAATAACCACAAAGGAAATGTATATAGCTTCCTCTAAAGGAGTTATAAGTTTGTGCCACAGATGAAAGGGAGCACAAGATGTGCTCCTTTCTTAATCCTTTTTCAAGTGACCAGAAAGTGCTTAGGAGCAAAAATGCAGGATACCATAGAAGGCACAAAAAAATAATTTAAACTTTTAAGCATAGATAATTATCAGGCAGCAGAATATTTTGTTTAGCCTGATATCCATGGTACTACATGAAAAACACCTTCTTCATGCACCAAAAAGTGTGTGTGGGGGGGGGGATTGTGGTAAACTAATTGAAGAAAGAAACTAAAGCTGATTCATTCAAGAAAGTGCCACTGTATAACTTAAATTTTTAGTACAATTTGGTTTATGCAGAAATTATTTCATTCCTGGAAAGCTTGCTTATTCAGACAAGAAATAATAAAAGGAAGAGATATAGATCAAGTGGTTGACAGCAAAGAGCAGTCTTCAGCCCCATTGTGAGTAATGGGCCTCTTGCTGCATACTCTTTATTGAGTGCTTGAAATTCCCCAGAATTTAACTGAAGATGAGTCAAAAATTGAAAAGATGTGTTTCCTTTTGGGCCATGGAGTTTTCTTTTGTTTGTTTGTTTATTCCTGGACCATTTGAAAATATTTAGAGAGAAAAAAAGGATAGAAACTAGGAAAAAAATAAGAATAGGCCGAAAGATGTAGAGAAAAAATGAGGTGTAAATAAAACACCTTTTAATCTCCTTGTTTCCTGTGCTGAAATATCATCCTATATTAATATAGTCATAAGAAACAGTAGATCAGTACATCAAATCTTATGTAAAAGTTATATAAAACCATATACAATTTGTTATAAATCAGTGGGTTGGGCTTAGGAATGTTAAATTAATTTCACACACTTTTCAGTTGCAAGAGTCTAGATCCTTACTATTGGAATTCTATCTCACAAATAAGCAAGCTAAAGCTTGTTCTTCAGCTCAGCGGTTTTGTTTGCTGGTTGCTGAATCCAGATATGACTCCACGTATGTTTGAGCCTCATAGGATGCCAAGAGAATAAAATTATTCATATTCATGACTGTAATGTCCTGTTGTAAGAAAATAGTAATTCCACCCATTACTCCCAGTACTCTCATGGTACATCACTTTTAGGGGCTGACTTTGAGGTCTTTACACTCTTTTACACTGATATGCGTAATGTTACGGGACTCTATTACAAATATTGTTATGGTGAATGAACACCAGGAAAAATTAAGGTGATAAAAAATATAGTCATTCTATTTCACTGAGATAAGTACATATAAAAGTGTGCAGTGGTGGAAATCTGGAGTCTGGCATTTAGATTAACAGTCTTAATCTGTTTTCTACTACCTGGGCTAATATTTGTAACCTTGTGTTATCATTAACAGGAGTTCCTTAGCCCAAGGCAGTGTTTCATTTAAAACTGCAGAGGCAAAGTAAATGAACTAAAGCACTGTAGGTTTTTCTAAACTGAAAAAAAAACCAGAAACAAGCTATCAGAGTCCTCCATGTTGAAAAGACACTGTACAACAATCTCATGTAACTAGCTGGGAGGATTTGAGGAGATTTCTAAAGATAATCAGTTTAATTCTAAATATCATGATAAAATCCGTGTTGCCTTTGGTAAATCCTAAGAAATGGGCTTTATGCAGGTGACCTACTTGGAGTTGGTAGGAATATACTTACATCTGATCAATCTCTGCACAGTTTGAGCTGTCAGTGAAGCCATGGCTCAGATGGGAGGAAATAAGTCGTGTTTACCTGACTTCAGTGCAGTTGGGATGTTGTATAAATTGAGTTGTTATCAAATTAGCAGTTTGCATTGTAATTGCATTGGATCTAGTACAATTATTCTTAAATTCACAAATAAATCATATAGATAAATAGATTTATAGTGTATGAATGCTAAAGCTATATATGTATATGAAATACTAAAGCCATATATGTATGTGAAATAGTTAAATCAATTCAATGTTGTACAATAATCAAGATTCCAAACTGTGATAGCTAACAGCAAGTTCATAGATAGTTGATGATCATTAAAGCTTTGCAAGAGATATAAGAGCAGATTGTTCATAATTTTTAATAAGGACAAAAATGCATAATACCCCTTTAATATTTTTGTCATTATAGGGGATAAAAACATTTATGTCCAAAACTGATCTCCTCTGAGACAAATCGGGCTTCCACTTTATCGAAGTGTCTGGGCC
Source organism: Micropsitta finschii (assembly GCA_034783455.1). NCBI lineage: Eukaryota > Metazoa > Chordata > Aves > Psittaciformes > Psittacidae > Micropsitta > Micropsitta finschii. The sequence goes on along the minus strand of JAVHNF010067424.1, from coordinate 19,636 downwards.
ATTTAAAAAAAGTACTGTATTTATGTTCAGGAGGGCTCAGTTTTGTTTGTTAAATTTTTTCACATAGCACATCCATGGAGTAATCCATGGAGTTAATAGTTTAAGTGGATTAGAAATCTGCCTGTGATTTGTCCAGGGTAAATCTTACTGGAATAATCTCATGCCTCCTAATGTGGGAACAGGGAAACGAAACTGAGTGAAGGGCGTTACATTTGCTAGATCTAGGAATAAAAGCTTTTTTTGTCCATATATTTTTATAAAAAAACAGGTTTGTCATTATTTATTCCCTCATTTACCTGGAGTGTGTTGTTTCATTTTAATGCTTAATTTGATATGAATCATTTTATTTTACTGAATCACTTTAGATGGCAAGAATCCCTATTTCAATTTTCAAAGCCTTGAATAAAACATTTTAGTAGCAGTTTTATTTTTTATTTAACTGTACTGAACTGCATCACAAGTTTTAGCTTATTATTCTTTTGGAATTACAGAACTAAGTTCAGTAACATAACTTGTCTAACTGCTATTTCCCTTGTCTAGACCCAGGAATATCATTACCAGATGTGTGCAAATAAAGTGGTGTTTTCTTCTTTTGAAGATAGTTAGCAGTAATCTATCACTAAATAAACTGGTAGACAGCATGCAAAGGAGTCTAATTTCATTTGTTGGAAAGGGGAGGGTGGAGAAATCTTGGCAACATGAAACTGTCTTTGGGAGTGTTGAAAATATTTCAGGAATAGCCTGAGAATTGGCAGTGTTAAATAGAAATGAGGAACTTTTTATAGGGACAGTTTAATCAGCTTTGCTAGTTCATGTTGGTTTCTGTGTACCAGTTTTTAAATACCTTTTTCAGACTAGTACACCCTTTCAAATCTGTATTAGCCTTATGTATGGTGTCAAAGTTTTATTTAAGTACAAATCCCTAAAAAAACAAACACAAAACGGGAATGCTTTTTTTCTTTAATTGGGATACTTCAGGCCAACTGTTTAAATTGCAATTTTCAATGAGAATCATAGAATTGTAGAATAGTTAGGGTTGGAAAGGACCTTAGGATCATCTAGTTCCATCCAGAGCTAGCTGAAATAAGAATCCGGCTTATCAGTTACAGAGGAAGAAGAATTAATAACATATTGGAATTAAGGAAAAATGAGGAGCTATGTGTAGTTCAGATTGTCTGTATCCTTGAAGACATTTTGGCAAGCCATTCTGATTCACCATTTCAATTGTATGTTTAAGTAATTTAGAATATTTCATAAAAAGTCCACAACTGATTTAATGATGAGCAGAAGCTTCACGGAGTTGATTGCTGAATGTTACTAAAATCTTTGTTATTTTTTCCTTTGTGTATCTTACTGGTATTAACTAACAGATATTTTGACCTGTACGATGAATATTCACAGACCCCATTCAGAGAATCTTTTGAATGGGAACAGAGACATTTTATATCCCTTTCTCTTTTCAGACTTCATTTTCCACAGTTTATAAATGTGTATTTCACATTACTGGAACCTGTAACATCAGAAGTATTACATAGTTCTGATTGTCTTTATATCTGAACATGAAATTTTTTCTTAAGAACAATGTGATTGAAGGATAAGCTAACATAACCAATGGTAAGACAGTCCTACAGCCTAGAGAAAACAGGAGGATGGAAGGAAGGGGCATGATTATCATCTATAAATACTTTCGGAGTAGCTGTGTAGATGAGGAAGGAATTATTCCCAGTCTGGGAAAATACCAAGATAAAGAATTATAATCTGTATCTATTAAAGGCAGTTTTCACCAACGTGCTGCGATTGTCCACTGATCCTGATAGTAAATCCCTGCTGAAGTCAAACTGAGGAGCTCTGGGTCAGTGCAGTCACAGGAACCTGTCAGTCCCAGTTCGCTGATTCTGTTAGTTTTGCAGTTTTAGCTTGCTTATTTGAAAGTAAAGTTTTGCCTGGTTTAAATTGAATTGCCTGGGTGGATATCTGATGTCCTTCTCGCACATGTCTTATGGCCCTGCAGGCCCTGGTGGTCTCTGTTTTTTAATTAATCTTCCTATATTTACTCTCACATACCATGTTACTTTATCATGTGGGAATCATCCTCACTCAGGGAAATGAGAAAATCAGAGTGAAGCAAATTAAACTTCACCTCAGATCTACAGGTCATTCACAGTTTTCTTATAGAGTATTGACAGTTTTACAGATAAAAGGCCTACCCAAGGACAACTCCATAGGGGACAGTGTGCCTAGCCCACGTGCCAGGTCTGAGCTCGAAAGCAGCAGCCGCAGGGATGTGCTGGACTACCTGCTGGCCACAGCAGAGTTAAGCTAAATAAATGACTGCATGTTAGAGTGCATTATTGACAGCTTTGACCCAAAGCAGTGATACACATCCACTTCTCTCTTCACTCCCAAAAGCTATTGTCTTACTCTCATATGCTGTGATATTGTGTGTGGTTGGGGTGAGGATTATTGAGCACTGCAGTGCCTCGCAGTGGGGCTCGCAGCGCTGAGCCCATCATGGGCAAATGGTGCTGTGTTAGGCATGGAGGTGAGAGGAGATGGGAGGGCTGAAAGGTGGTATTTGGAGAAGAAGGGGAAGAGGAATGGAAGTGTTGGGTATTTGGAGAAGAAAGCAGAAAGCTGTTGTGTTAGGATGTGCAAGGTGCATGGAGCCCTGATCTGCTGTTCACCTGGCTGGTCCCTGTGGTGATCAGATCAGCCAAAATAGAAGAACCTCACTCTCAAATGAAAGAGGCAGTGGCATTCATGTATGGACTCTTGCAAGAAAGAAAATTGCCACTTGTTGAATTACCAAGCCCTTCTGAAGTGCCCCAATCCTTTCCACAGGTCTTTTCTAGAATCAGCTGTGTTTACTCAGCCAGACAGGAAGATCACAGCTTTAACAGTTTGTGTTATTTTGCAGGGGTGCAGAAACATAAAGTAAGTTCATTCGAGGAGGGACAACCTGGACAAAAATACATGACATTTGCAGATAGAACACCATAAAGATTAGTCAGATGATGTACACCGAAGAGCTATAGTGATGTGTGTTAGTTTATATTATTTTTTGCTACATAAGTACAATTTAATTAGTCAAATGGCATATGGTGAATAAAGGTAAGAGACAGAGTTACTCCTGCCATCTGCTGCTCCAGAGATCATTGCCAATGTATTACAACTCCCTTTCTGCAAGACTCTCATGCAATTTCAAATCTCAGCCTTTCAGTTTCCGATTTATAAGCCTGTATGTTGGTTTTTATTTAAATGATGGATTTAAAAGTTTATGGAATGATTGGATGAAAAAGCTACAAGTTGTTTTGTCTTTTTTTCATTTTATTAAATCCTTCAATGCATTCAGCTATTTCATCTCATACAAATTTCACCTCTAAAACATTATTCACAGTTTTGTATTCCAAAATGTGGACTTGCTAGGAGTAACAGAGCCACTGTCATCTGTTCAGCTGCTCTTCTCAGAAACTGAGTAAACCAAACTACTAATTTTGACCAAAATTTTAGAGAAGTTGCTAAAAGTCAGATGCTGATTATAGTGTGTGCTTCTGCTAGAATTAATCGACTGTATTGCTTGTAAATCCTTTTGGTCCCTATGTAGTCCACTTTAAGTGGACTTTAAGTCTTTTAGTCTTCAAGTACTTTAAGGCTATTAGGTGAAGAAAGGGAAAAATAAGAATTTTCAAAGTAAGATTTGAGGTTTGCAAAGACCATTCACACTTTAACATTACGCTAGTCAGGGTATGTGATTTCAAACACTTAATATGTCAGTCTTGCAGAAAACGTCTTAAACTTATCATCCCAGGTTTACTTGAATTTTCTACACTCCTGCAGTGTCCTGAACATCGCTTGAGCTCTAGTTCCTTTGTGGTTCTTCCTCAGCCTGTGTGCTGTTTACAGGAGGAATGTTTCATGTTGGTAAGACGTGTGAAGGATGGGGTAGCTTTTTTCCCTTTGGTAAACAACCTATGTTATGGAAGCCTGTGTATTTCTATTAGGATGAACAGATATTTAGGTGACAGAGATTTGAAGCAAATTGTTTTGCTGGCTCTAGTTAGCCTGTTCTTTTACTTATTGTAGGGGGATGAGACTTGAACAGCAGCTATTTTAGGACAGAAATAATTCTTCCCTCATTTTTGTAAGTCAGAAGAATAGTACTTGCAGAGCAGAATGACCTGACTATCTATGATGTTAAAGTGAGGAAAAAGGTAACCAGCAGTATTTTCCATATTTTGATCCCTTAGAGTGATGAGGGATTTTCTGAAAAAGAAATAAGAGCACCATGAAAACAAGAGGTGTAAAAGAAGGCATTTCTTGTAATAGTCATTCCACACATCCTGGCTTTATACCAAAGTGTGCTTCCCAAAAAGAGCGGGAAATCTTCGGTAGCTTCCCTAGAACATGTATTTTTCTGTTGTTGTTGTAAAGTTGCTGTCTGGGCTTGTGACGGGTTGACACCAGAAAGGGGATGTGGCAGGGTTTACACCTGCTATGTGACAGCACGCCCAATTGCGTGACAGCAGCGCAGTCCAAACCCAAACCCACAGCCACTTGTGAAGCAGAGCCTGCTGGGTGCCAGATGACGATCCTCATCTGAGAACGTGTAACATTAAGACATAGCTTGAAGGTTTTAATGTTTTAGTCATATCTTTACCTTTGTCACATAGCAGTACCTCAGGACAAAACATAGTCATCTTCACTATTACTGCTAACAGAAAATGCTGTAAAAACACAGCATTTTCCTTATGTCCGGTAGGTAGAGCCTAATACAGCACCTAGTAAAATAAGAGGGGTTTGTTCTCTCTCTCTTTCCATTTCTCTCTCTCCCTCCCCTACTCTTCCTTCTCTCCCTCCCTCTCTCCTGTCCCTTAATTTTATCCCCCTCCACCCCCCTTAACTTCATATGGTTTTCAATAGCCACGTAAAGAGAAAAAATATGCTTTGAGGAGGGATGCACGTAGGTCTCCAGAGCACAATGGGAACATAAAATCTGTCTCAGAGGCTTAATTAGGTTTGCAATTAATTAATATTTGCAAACCACTTTGAGAACCTGGGTGAAAATTATTATTATTATTTTCATTATGTCACTGCTGGCGCGGGCGAACAGGAAGCAGAAACAAAAGGATAATCAGTAAATTCATGAAGAGCTTCCCCTGCCACATTAGGATCATTAATAATTACTTCTTCTTGTGTATCATTTTTATCCAGTATTAGTTTTCCTACTCCAGTGAAGGGAAAAGTACAAGAGCAAAAAGACAATGAAGTCTCGCCAACTAATGAGACATCAAATACAATAAAAAGTGAGAGGTGGAGAAAGATCTTTTTTTTCCCAATGATTTTGAATATCAGGTGGGGAACAGGGAAGAGTCATTTGTACAGCTGGTATGTGATTTCAGAATTCATTATTATTATTATTATTATTATTATTATTATTATTATTATTATTATTATTATTATTTGTTTACACCTAGTAAAATCTTAAGTGCTGTCTCCACACAATTGCCTAATTTTGTGAAACAATTTTGATTTAATACATATGGGCATAAAGGCCTTAGATAGTCCCCAGCTGATTTTCACTGTCTGATAATAATATATTGGACAAAATAGCATTGCTATTTGTGTGGGAGTTAATGCTTCTGAAAACAGCTGATACACTTAACTACAGCGTATTAACAGTGGGCGTTCTGCTTATTTTTATTGCGAGCTTTAGCACTGTGCAATTTGCCTGCAACATGGTAACAATAATCCACTTCATGCTGGCTCTTAAGTATTTACTTAGCATTATAGTAAAAAAGTTATGGGAAAAAAATGGATATATACATATAAAAAAAAAATAGCATCTTGGTATGGCATGGTGTCCATAAAAGAAAATGGGGATAAGGATAATCACTGCATTTGTTTTTAAGATTAGTAAAGACTATGCTAAAATGTATTACATACATATGGCACGGGTTTTGCACTACCTTTACAAAAGAAAGAATGATCCGACTAAGAAATGAAGTCCACATTTGCACCAAATGTTTCACTGCAATCTCTGGTTAGTACCAGCTGAACATCATGGAGAAAGCCATTAAACACCTTAGGGAAGCAGAAGAGACCATAGCAAGAACTAATGCACTGCCCAGTACTAACTCATTCATGCTGTACAGTGCCACCCCAGGGTCCTAAGCACTGGGTGCACCTGCTTGGCAATGCAGAGGATGAAGGGTCGTGGTGTATACACCCCTTCCTCATCCCGGGTCCTGTGAGGGTGATGGCTGCACTCGGTACCATGGTGAGGGAGAGATCTTCATGGACTACTGAGATTGTGGGTGTCTTTTTGTAGTAAAGTAATTGTGCCTGCATGTATCAGTGGGTTGGCCCTGTTACTGTATGGGATGAAGCTGGTTGCCAGCACCTTCATGCAAAAAGATGAAAATGGCCACAGCAATATCTAAAATGGCCTTCTTAAATAATTCCTTTGAAAAAAATGTATTTTTAGGAAGCTAATGCTCTTACAAGTTCCAAGATTCCTTACAATTGGAAAAGCTCTGCACGCAGCTTCTTTACACAAAATTGCATGGCTTGACTGTAATTTTGGTGTGCACAGAAAGTAGTGGGGAATGGTATCACAAAGGGTGTCATCCATAAAGAGCCTCCCAATCTGCATATCAGCCGTTCATACTACCCTACAAAAGATGCTTTACAAGCAGGCTGCAATGCAAATGAGCGAGTCTGCATAAAACCACAAGAGCCTGGTAAGACAACGGGGAAGCAGTGCTGAGAAGGCAAATGTCATACAGAACAGCAAGACATGAGGAAGCTTAGGAACTGCTTGTTTCATTTTGAGTAATACCAAATACGTGGGGGCAGCACTTTCGATAATAAGACCTGGTGTCACTACCTCTGGATGTTCAAGGGAAATACAGCATGCACTCTTACACCTAAATGAAGAGTGTAGAGTAAGTAGACTATATTTCAACTGCACATTTGTTAGCACAGGTCTGTAAAAGAGAGCATCCTACAGCCATCCGCCATAATTTGAGCTTTCAAAACAACTGAATATTCCTAGGAAAGCCATACTAGTTTATCTGTAAACTTTACTGATACCAGTGTGTTTGTGCAGTTATTCCAGTCATCTGGCACTCTTTCTAGTGTCATTGTTGAGTTGTAAAACAGGACTGCAAAACATAGTCAGCTTCTTGCTTGTCTTCTACAAGATTCATAGACACTGACTTTTCTCTTGGTAGGTTGGAATTGTCTATGCAGCATCCTCGGGCAGTATTACTCAGCAGGGCTCTCTTTTCGTCTGAACACTGTTAACTTATTTTTTACAGGGAGTTCCAAAAGTCTGAGTGTTCACCTAGACTGTGATAAGTAACTGTGCAATTTTTGTTTTCATTTGAGTAAAGCAGGAAACCTGACTAACGCTTGTCACTCATTTTTTTTCTGTGATAGAAAATACCCTTATAATAATAAAACAGGGTTTTCTATATCATAAATCTTTCATTTATGCTATACTTCGTTTTATTTAAATGGAGATGCCTTCACATGTAAGACCCTGATAAATCTCTGTGCCCCCTACTTTCAGGGGTTCCTTGAAAGATTTATAGCAGGTATTTACAGTTAAACACCTACAGCGTCCTTCATTATGTATTGTTTAATGTTTTATATGCCTCAGTAGTCCTTTTGATACATGATAAAATTTATAAACATCAGAGAACAGAAAAACTAAAGGCCTTTTTACCAATGCAGACACCCCTAAAGAAAACTTCATAAAAGATCCTTTAGGTCCTTAGAAATAATTGCACAAACATGGAAAGAAATCATTGTCAAACACAGGCAAGCTGTAACTCATCACTAATACAGTGATACCTACAAACATTTCATTGTTAATCCTGAACTGTGCAATGTCAAGATGCTCATTAATATGTCTGAGATGTTTCTTGCTCTTCTCACAGTAGCAGTAATCTACAGACTACAGGCTGATTCACGTCTGCTCAAGATGGGCATCTCCACTTGATGCTAAAATCAACCTTGACATTAACACCGCCTCTGTCTTTGGTTCTTTGGGTTTGTTTTTGTTTTCTTTCCCAGCTATTACAGAGATACCAGATCAGATAAAATACTGCCAAAGTAACTCTAAAAGCATGGAGTAGCCCATACAGCAAAACATCAAGACTGAGAAGAGTCACAACGAGTGAAGAAAACTAGACATGAGCTCAGAGAAAGGACCAATCTGGATCCATGAGGAAAATAAATCTCCATTTCAGTGAGGTCTGCCTGCATGGGTTCCTATCTAAGGAACTCTGAAGTTCCCTAATTCCTTTCTTGGAAATTTTTCCATATGCTGGTATGCCCTTAGCACACTGCAGGGGCACAAATTTCCATGATGCAAGTTGCTTATTTTTCCCTAGTCCTTCACTTTGTTTGTTTAACGTTGTCTATATGCTTCCCATGGCAATCTCAACTTTGATGACAGGATTATTAACAGTGGTGACGGCTGATGGGGAATCTCAAGCAGAGTAAACACAAACACATACTGGTGTAACACAGTGTTTGTTATGGCATGTGTCATGGTAAAGCTTTATGAAAAGAAAAAGAAATGTTTCATTTCTTATAAAGCTAGTCTCAGGGGACACAAACTATTCCATCAAGGAGTTCTAAGAGGATATTGTAAATAAGCTTTTTAGATGTAATGAATGGATTTTTATCACCACCCATGTCCAGAAATGTATGGGACACAATAGCAAGTTTTAGGGTCAAAGCATTCAACAGTCAAGAAATGCAAGAAATGAAACAGTCATTAACCTTCCATTCCTTTTTATTCTATATTCATTCTTCTTGGGTATTATGATAGCCTTTAACTACGTAATCACAGACTATTTTTCCACTGGGCCCCTTCCTCATTCATTGCATTTAAGATCCAATGTGCCCTGACCAGGTAGCTACTCAAAACTCCAGTTTAAAGTTACTGTTTAATGGTAAGTCTGTAGTACTCATGACTCATTCAAACTCTGCATAGTTTGAAATCATTATTCACTTTTTTTTTGAGTGCATCATGATTGTTCCTATGTGCTTCAATAGGGACATATCTTCATAAGACTTCAAGAATATTAATATCTCATTTGAAATATGAGGAACTGGGTTTGAGAGAGATGCTGTTAGACACATTGTTAACTTTGAGAGCCTGGTTTGTTATGCCAATGGATTGATCTTTCTGAATACTTCACATTTTTGTCTAACTTCTGTCCATATTTTATTGCACAGACACTCACAGGCAGAGTGGTTGTTGAAAAGGAGAACACACTCATTGGGATCTTGGCACAGGATAGCGCTCATGTGGGGAATCAGATCTCCCAAAACAGAGGCTTGCTGCCACTTATGATGGGAGTCTCTGTTGTGAATATCTTTGCAGCGATATCTTCAGCTGGATTGGGTAAAGCTCTTCTGCTCAGTTGCTATATTCCCGCTGGCCTGAGATCCTATGTGAACACTGCAGCAAACATAATTTATTGCTACTGATATGACTACATATAAACCATCTCACAAATAACTGCACTAAAAAGGCTGTCCCATATAACCAATTCTGCACCTGCAGGGATAATTTCTAAAGTGTCTTATCTAAGCATAATTTCACCACTTCTGGGAATCTCCTGCCTAGTCACTCCAACCAGGATCATAGAATCACAGAATAGTTTGGGTTGGAAGGCACCTTAAAGACCATCTATTTCCAACCCCTCTGCCATGGGCAGGGACACCTTCCACTAGGCCAGTTGCTCAAAGCCTTGTCCAACCTTGCCTTGGACACTGCCAGGGATGGAGCAGCCACAGCTTCTTTGAGCAGCCTGTTCCAGTGCCTCACCAGCCTCACAGTAAAGAATTTTTTCCTAATATTTAATCTAAATTATCCTCTTTCAGTTTAAAACCATTCCCTGTTGTCCTATCCCTACATGCCCTTGTAAAAAGTTCCTCTCTGGTTTTCTTTTAGGCCCCTTGTAGGCACTGGAAGCTGCTCTAAGGTCTCCCCAGAGCCTTCTCCAGACTGAACAACCCCAGTTCTCCATAGGAGAGCTTCTCCAGCCCTCTGACCAACTGTGTGGTCTTCCTCTGGACTCTCTCCAACAGGTCCATATTCTTCCTGTGTTGGAAGCCCTAGAGCTGAACACTGCAGGTGGGGGCTCACCAGAACAGAGTAAAGGGGGAGAATCACCTCCCTTGACCTGTTGGTCACACTCCTTTTGATGCAGCCCTGTATATGTTGTTTTTTGGGCTGCAAGCACATACTGCTGTGTCATGTTGAGACTTTCATTAGATGGCTCCTGTAGCCATCAGTCTATGCTTAATTGTGAAGGCTCAGTTAACCCCCAGTTTCAATGAGTTAATGGAGCTCATCATCTTATCTTCACAAATAACTAGTCAGTAAGTTCCTGGACTGCTTTAATGCCCTAAGTACAGCAGATGCACACCCACAGGCACATCCAGATGCATCACAGTTATAACTAAAACCCTTGATTTTCATGCATTTAACTCACCAGTAACTTCAGCTCCATAAGTCTTGTCACCACTTGAAACAGAATTCAGCCTGAAGATACCAGTGCTTGACTTCCCTTCAGATGAACCCCAAGATGCACACCCCATGAAAGAATACTGCTTTGGGCAAGGTAACATTTATCAGTCTTAAATAAAGGTTCGACTTAAGGCTGAATCAGGATCAGGTGTGTGTGTGGGCACTCCTCTGGTTAACCATGTAATCTTGTTTGCTCCTGCTTTATTTGTTATACAACTAGGGTTCACAGCTGTAATATCCAGCCCTTCCTGGGATGAGACAGATCTCCTTCCCTTCTTCTACACTTAGTACCAAAATGAGAGGCAGCATTTGTCTTTCTGCTTCTGAGTCCTTGCAAACAATCCTAGTGACAAGGATCAGGAACCAAGGGGACAAATCTTTCTGGACTTCTGATTTGGCACTTGCTCAGTAGCATAGGGAATGGGCTGAATGCAAGTCACCGTAACAATAGAAGAAGCAGAGAAAGGAGTAAGTTTAACATAGTCAGAACAGTGGGAGAACTCATCTCTGCAGTCTCCAGGAGGACCACAGAAAATAAGATCTCAGATCTTGGACAGATCCAGGCAGTTTTTCACAGAGATGAAACACAAACAGGAGGTAAAGACCACAGCTGAAACCTGCCTTTCAAGGCAGGAAAGCCACTTCCTCTGATCTACTTCTTAGGAAACTTCTCAGGGTGAGGTATAAAAAGGTGCAACCTCTTTCTGTGGGTTGATCTTCACATTTGCAACTGACAAGGGCAAAGCTTCTCACAAACTCACTCAGGAGAGAAGAATATTTAACACTTGAATAGGTACTTACCTTTGCCTGTGCAAAACTGGATGTAGTGAAATCTGGGATCATTAAAAAGTGATTGTCTAAACATAAAGAAATTTGGGCTCAGCTCCTTGTTATCCACAGCCTTCCTTGCATTACTTTAAGAAATTCCATAGTCCCAGAGCTTCCAAGTTATTTAAGCATCTGCTTGCAGTTTAAATGCCCACATTCCTCTGGATGCCACTTCACCTACATACCTTTGAAGATCAAGGCTTTACCCACTCTGTTCCAGTTTCCCATCTATAAGAAAAAGGTGGGATTTCCTGAACTTGTGGCAGGGTAGGGAAGATGAATGAACCATGACTGGTAACACACTTGGCAACTCAACAGGAAGCCAGCAGACTGAGGAAGTTCTGCATGTCTTTATGAGTACTATGAGAATTCGAATTCACCTCCACACACACTGCTCAGGATGGCTGGATAAATGTAAATCCAATAAAGTAAATGTAACATGGCAAAGTTAAATGAATAACCATAAATTATCTGCAAAATAAGGGGGGGTTGTAGTTTATGAAAAGCTGGTTGCTGCTACGATCCCAGGCTTACAGCAGGGATCATAGGGAATGCTTTACCACAGCTGCCCAGGCTTTGGTGTTGGTGGATGCTGTACAGGTACATGGAACCCAGGGGACATGCAGAAGAGGAAAGAATGTGTCACAACATACTGTCTCATGCAGTGAGATGGCAGTTATTTGGCTGACTGGGATATATATGAGAATTTATTAGGACATTTATAGTTTGCATAGCCAGATGTACACACAGTCCTGTGCTCTTTTCCTCATTATTCAGTTTGCTATGGGTGAACAGGTTGGGTTTTGAAAAGAGAGAAAAGGACCTTTAGTCACCAAGTGAAGACAGACCATAGATGAAAAATGCAGCCCTACAGAGACTTAGTCTCTGAGAGGGAGGGATGCTGTGATAGAGCAGACACCTCATGAACCCAGACCTGATGTCTGCAGGCTCTAAGAGAGGGAGTAAAAGGTAAGCTGCCCTCTTAGCCGAGAGCAACATGATTGTACAACATCAAATTAAGATAAAAATGGAGGTTAATGTGGTACTTAGTACATGACCTCCTCTCTTTCCACGTTAAATCCTTTCTCCCACAGGTCTGGGTTGTCCTCAGTTTTTCATGATAGCTGTTTTGTATTGTAAGAATGTACTGTTCTTATGCCTTGCTCTCTAGCATGGAGTCAGGTATTACTTTAATTAACAGCAGTGGTAGCTGTGGCTACTTAAAGGAGAGGAGGCCAGCTAAGAGCACCATTTGACATAAAAATAAATTAGGGCTCAGGAAATGGGACCACAAGTACATAATACTTTATGGACAGACGCTGTTAAGTAGACAGCTTCCTTGACCTGGAGAGATTAATTTAATGCATGTATGACACTCCCCTTTTAAAGCATCACTCATATGAGCACAGCGTTCTTCTCTATTCTTTTGACTTTGTGCCACAGTGAGCGAAAGGACAGCCAAGTTGCCTAGCTTTAAGAAAAATAGACCTTCAAACACACTATTGCCAGGTTTCTGCACCAGCATATTCTGTAGCAGGGCTGGTAAACTCTAAACTCATAGGCCAATTTGTATTTTAATTCATGCAGCAAATGGCCTTGTGACAAACTCAGTATTAACTCATTTATCATCTCTTTTTCTGCTCAGCTTCACCAGCTACAGCTTTATTTGCAGCCTAAATGCTGAGCTATAAATAGCTTGAGAGGCAGAATTTGAAATGAAAAATGAATGCACCTTAGAAACTTAGCACCGTGAGTGGTGATCTTGTCAAGCTTTACCAACTAAGCAGAATTGGGTTAGGCCTGCATTGGAAGGAGAGATACCAAGAGGGAGAGGCAAAAGAAATCAGAAGGTCACATTCATCTTTACTTTCACCAGGACAGCAGCAAGAAGGCTCCCTCATGTAGCCCTGGGCAGATGCTGAAGAAAAGCCATAGGCTGGAGGGAATTAATGCTGTCAACTTGGGTTCTCAAGGAGAGTTTGCATTGATGCTTTTTATGATTGCAGGGGGTTTGCACCAGCTCCATTCACATTGCATCCTCCTTTTGAGTATTTGCTAGTCAGACTTGTAGTTTCTGGGTGGTGGGGCAGCAGTACTCGTGATTACAGACTAGTCCAATCCTACCCAACTGAAGCATTTTGGGCACTTGTGCATTTGTTTCCTACTAAAATAAAGAACAATGCAAGTGCTGCACCAGCTGAGACTTGTTCAGCTTAAAAAGAAAATGGACCAGGAAGGAATAATGCCAAAATAAAAGAAAAATAAATATAGAAATGCTGTAATGATTGCAAGCAGATACAAGACTGAAAAGAAAGAAACAGGATCACTTAGAAAATTATCATATTTCTACTTTTAAACTATGTTTAGATCTTGTACAATGAAATCAGCCTCTTTGTTGTCATTAGCTCATCCCCATGTCATAGCCCTGTTTCATGTGAAACCAAAGATTGTATGATCTGTCTGCCAGACACTCCTCCACCCTTATGTCCCAGTGCGTTTCAACCCTCTTCCAATTTCCAACAGATTTACAGATGGGAGAAAAAACATTAAAGACAGAAAGTCCCACAAGTTTTCCAAGAGCCATTGTCCAGAAAGGGGAAGAACTGAATGAATGCCTTCAGCAAGGAAAAGCTGCAGTGGGAAATCATCTGCTGAAATCGTGTTTCACGAGCATGTACCCACCAGCTGCCATGCAGCACATGATACAAGCCAACCAGCCAGTGCGTGCCATGTTCCTACACAGGGCATGTCTGCACATCAGCAGCTATGTGCCCAGCCAGCAATGAGTAAATGTGAGAGATGAGTTGAAATGTGTGTCGAGGGTGGAAGTCCCAGTATATGTGGACATTTACAGAATCAGAGACAGAGAGCTTATGCAAAAAGAAAACCAAACCACACTCTTTGGAAATTTGTGGGTTTAGTTCCACTGAAAGGCTTGATTAAATAACAGGTCAGTATTTGCCAGAGCACAAAATCCCCATGATAGTTTTAAGATCAAAGTGCCAAAATGCTCAAGTCTGATAGTGCCTAGGCATCATACTGGTTGCTCATGTCAAAAGGTACAGGTGAAAGCTCAGCTCAGCAACTCTGAAAATCAAGCTCTTTACAGCCAAAGCAGGAGCATGTCCCAAGCCTTGAAAGCATTATTGCTAGCAGGCACTTTGCTGGGACTGTTTGGTTCCTCTCCCCTGATTAGTTCAGCCCCAGATGCTGCTCTTCAACTTCTTTTGAATTTTATTACTTTTAGGAGTTAAAACCTTATCCTGGAGGGATCTTTATTGTGAATATGGACCTTCATGGCTATTTGTGCCATTGCGTGAAAGCAGGCTTTCCCATCATTGCCTGGTATTCTTTACTTTCACTGCTAGTTGGCAGAAAAGCAACAAAACCTTCTTGCAAGCAGAAGAGGGCTCTGAAAGGCTAAAACCTCTGAAGTCCCCAGCTTTCACTTGAGGCTATATGTCTTCCCAGAAGTCTGTTTTCTATTTCCACAAAAGTTAAGAGGTATTTAAATCAACTATTGTAGCCTATACCAAGCCAGCATCCTTGGCATGCACACTTCCGTGAAACAGGCTAACAACAAAATGCCATTGCCTCATAAAATTAAAAAGGATGGATGGTCTCAGTAATAGACATGACTCCAATTCTCACCAGCTTCCTGAGCAAATCAAGTTATGTCACTGAGGTAACTTTTCAGCATTTGCCACTAATAGGAACAGCAAAGTCCTCAGGGATCTGATCTGGCATAATAGCTGACAAGAAACACATGGGGCAATTGGTCATGAGAGAAACTGCACAGAGGTAAATTGCTTTCTCAGAAGTCCTGAGGACAGTCCTTAGAATAGCACAGAACTCAACACAGAAAAGAAATACTGAAATACAGACACTGAATTACTACCTCTTCCCAACTCAGAATATTACGATGGGAATACCTCAGTGCACCTGACCCCAGTGAAGACATCTATTAAAGCCTGTGAACATGGAGCCATCTGAATGAAGACTGAACCTGAGAAAATAAGAAGGTGACAAGTTTTGCAGGTGCAGTGATTTAAGCGGGACAGAGAGGTCTGAGGCATGCTATGGGTAGCAGTAACAGAAGGTGTCTGGGTGTGAAAGGCAGGTGGGAGGCTGAGGCAGGGGAACAGAACCTCACTCTTTCCTTTCCAGCTGTATGCTTGGACAGTTTTCCCTGCAGCAGCAAATTCATCCATTACACCTCACAGCTGCTGCTGAAGTAATGAATGGTGGTGAGAATACAAGAAAGTGATACAAGCTTGTATAGAGCACAATGGTGTTGCTTAAGTACTATCTATTTCATCTTGACAAAACCACTACCTTATGCAAGAGATGATGACACCATCATGGGAGGTATAGAAAGGTATCCCACTAGTATGACAAGCCAAGGGTGGGGGAAGAGAGAGAAGTTATAGCTTCATAAGCTGTTAAATACAGCTTTTGTGGAGTGTAAGGCTTTCCTGGATGAGTACATGACATTTCTCAATCTTTACCTTCCAGGTGTTAGAAAAAATATAAAAATAGGAAAAGGTTTTAATTATTTTGACTTGACAAAACATGGTTTTCAACTAACGTAAGTTCTCCTCAAGTGCACTTTGCCCCTATATTTTGACTTAGCAGATAACTAAAATTGCAAAGACCTGACAAAGCCCCCTTACTTATGGATTTGCATCTTAATAGTGAACTTCTGTATGAACTATCTGCTGAATAATAACTTCTGCTAAAAGACCCATTCTCCATCCTCACCTTAGACCCAAGACACAAAGAGAGCTGCCAAGGGGCAAGGGTAGTAGTTTAAGCCAAAGCAGGTCCCAAAGTGTGTTACCACATCACTGGCTACAAAAGCAGCATAATTCATTCCTTTGCAATGATTTATATCTGTTTTCTCTTATCCTTACATACTCATCAAATATTTTACCAGCATGGAGTACCTGAGATATGGCTCTCCCTCAGAATTGTTTTTCACAGTTACAAGTCTGCAATTTCCTTTTGCATCTTTTCCAGACATAAATCAGATTTTCTTACAGCTGGTTATGTGTTTAGTACAGAAGGTGTACTGAGATATTTATCTTTTCTGAAAGAACAACAATCAATTTTGGACAAGGAGCAATGGGCTTTGGCTTTATCTATGGGAACACCTATAAAAGAACTATGTGGATTAATAAATTTGGCTTATCAGATACATCCTGAGGAACAGACAAAAGGAGGGGAAATTTGTGACATGTTCAGTCCAGGTATTATCGCAATTCACGAGCATTAAAAAAAAGTTTCTTGGAAGCTACATTGAAAGGCTCTAATTGGGGTCACCCCTTTGTTTGGATGTTGTTTGCATGTACACATGTATCTTGGCAGAGGTACTTTCCTGGCTGTATGTTGAGGAACAGCAGCAGGCAAAGGAAAACTTGAAATGTTTGCTGTGGACAGGTTGATTCAAGACTCCCATCAGTCACTGTTAACACAAAACAGAACAAACCAGAAAGCCCAACAGATTCAGAAGGGATTCAGAAAGACATCAGAAATGTTTGTCAAAACAGTTGCTGGACCTGGTAAAGAAGAAAATCCCTGTGAAAGCATGATCTGAGGCAAGTGTGCATCTGAATGAGGCCACTTCTGCTGTCGGTGAAGAGAGGCCATGACTGAAAGCTGCTGTTAGTGAAAGGACAAATCTTTACTAAGCAGCAGCATGTCCTGCAAATATCAGGCATTTAATGCATCTCCGAGAAAGACTGCAAAGCACTTTGCAAAACACAGATGAAGCCTCATCATATTCTGAAAGGCAATCAGTGCAATTCATAGAGGAAGAAGCTGTTGAGAGATGATGTTTCTTGACAGTGGTCATACATTACCATCAGTCAATGGTTCTCTATTATATCATGATTGATTTCCTGAAGCCTCTGAAGGCAGAAACTCTGTGCAGATTCATGCCCTTACCCTACCACATTTTCCCTCTTATGAAGCTTTTTATCTAAACCTTGACTCTGAGGTACACATTGTAGGCTCTTGAACTCACTGCATATCCATCACAAGCCCACATCTGCCTTTGCAGACCAATAGGGTGTCCCCAGCATCTCCAAAAGCAGTCATGCAGCCTTCACTGCTCGACTGCTCCAAGAAGAAAATACGAATTTAACAGAAACTATCGAATATAGTCTTTTAATCAATATATAAGCAATGTAAAATACTATTTAACTAACATAGGAAGGATTCATAGAAGCACTAAGTACTAAAGAGGAATATTAAACAACCAGGCTCTTCCTCGAACCAGACTTTAGACCCCAGTCCCTCAAAGGATGAAATATGTATGCTCCTCACTTACTGGAACTGTTAAGCCATTAATAAATCAGGATCAATTTAACTATATTTCTGTAATTTTAAATTTAAAACCAATGGATAACTACTTTGACAATACATTATAATCTATACTGTCATGTTACTCAACCCCATTGTTTACCACAGCATCACAGGTGACTGTTCAGTAGTGACTGCACAAAAGATGCACTTTCTTTCTACCAGCCACTTCCTGGGGGCTGGAGGTGACATGTTCAGCAAACATGACCAGCCACCACAGCACTCATTAAGCTGAGCTAATTCACTGCCCACCTCTCCCATGACCACGCTTCAAGCCCTGATTTGTGGTTAGCCTAAGATCATATGGAAATTACATGGCAGAAAAAAGAATGAGCTGCGAAAATTCCCTGGGTAGTGAAAGCATTCCTGTTGTGGGATCGTCCTTCATCTGTAATAGTTTCAAGGAAAACAGATGCAACACTGACAACTCCAATGAACATAAAACATTACAGAGAGGTCACCAAGAGCTCTATTTTTCATACTTCTCCCCTACTGCTGCTAACTTTTTCCTGTAAATCTTCAGTTCAGCACCTAAATTGTTTCTCGATAGTCTGAATTCAACCTGGGAGCAATACGGTAGATATCAGAATACAAGTGTCTAAGTGTATTTGTTCAAACTAATGTAATTCTGTTCTTTTGTGTCCTTGACACCGAGATAGGATGGAAGAAAATATGTCATTTCATGACATATTACTTTTCCCCATCTCAATCCATCTTCCCCAATGCTTATTCAATAGTTACATTACTTGAATTCATCACGTCAAGTGTACACTGTAATTGAATTAAAACAATTTGAGTCAGAAAGCATACAGATGCTCCTATGTTTCCCATAGCTAAGAACATCCTGTTACAGTAGCACAGCTGCAAATTTTGAAACATTTAAAAAGAAAATTGCTTTACATGGGGGAAGGGAAGGAAAGATGCTTGGTTTTAAAAATTTCCTGTTCTGCATTATATTATGACTGGGTTTTTAAGTTTTAGAAATGAGAATGCTGGGTAGACAACAGGAAAATTCCGTTAGTGTCTCCATAAAGTCTTTTAAAGATGCTCTATAAAGTGTTTCAGCATAGATCATTCTCCTAGCCGCATTTTGTAGGGGTAAATTAGACACATTCTTATTCCACTGACAATTTAAAATGGAATTAAAGAACACACGTTTCCAGAGGCTTTAAGAAAGGGATTTCTAATGAAATCTAGATAACAAAAATGAACAGTGCTAGGGTCAGATTCTCAGCTGGTGTAAACTGGTGGTGGAATGTAGCCGAGAACCTGGCCATGAATTTCTGTTAAGTTGCAGTTGTCATTTTTACATGTATTTCCACAAGAGCAAGGGGAAGTCACTTGGAAGTTACTGTTTATTGGCACGAAGAGCTGACCCAAGGCAGAACTCAGGTAAAAGGTTCTGACAGTAAATACTATTTGCAACCAAGTCCTCCTCTATGCATCTGCACTGCTCTACAACAAATACAGCAGTGTTAATCATGGTTAAAGATTTGCCTCCATGGACTTTATTCCAAGCCCTCCTATCCTTATGGAAAACTGGGGACCTCACATTTTTTGCACGTTCAAGCCTTTGCCTCTGCATTGTGTCTGCGAGCAAGGGTGTCATTTACTTCTTTCAGTTCTTCAGTGCTGACACGTTATAATCATCTACATATAGCTTCTTATTCATTTAGCATTGCATTCCTATAAATAGCATAGTATCAAGGCATTCTTCTTGCATAATTTCTTATTTGTGTTACACAGGATCACTGTCAGGAGAATGCAGGGGAAATCCGTGGCTTCTCCAGAAACAAGAAGTCTTTTGTCTTTTTTTTTTTTTTTTTTTCCTGCATGTCTACCAAGACAGGCAACTTTTTAGGTTTTCTTTGAGCGAGTTATTTGCATGAAATT